>VCJN01001897.1:0-198607 GCA_006384855.1 Tetraselmis striata
ATTCTGTAGTATGTTTCATCATGAATATAGTTCTTCTCTCTTTCGTTTTAAGGGGAGGGGGGACACGATAACATACCGCAAACCAAGAGCTTGGGTTTCGGTAGTTATAATTGAGAAGCTGTCCGTGACCCATAGAAGGTATACTTAATGTTACGCTAGCCCCGTGCTGTGCGCCCCAAAATCACAGACTTTTAGCGGCACGGAGTGCCACCAAACAAAGTGCTCGTAAACTCATATCATACGCGCAATACACAAAGGCAACAATGTGCCATACCTTGCCATGTAACACACATCCTCAGCAAATACTATATGCAACTCGCAGACAGTTGCTGTGGTAAATATTTACTACTTGAGTGGTGCCATGTGTACCCTGCTTTATATATGCTGTGTTGCAATTGTATTTGCATCGCTGCGTCGACTTCGATCCCATCGAATTCACTGCGTATAATACTAGATGGTTGCAGGTGTACTGTTCGGGCCGCTAAGTGATCATGCGCGAACATTGCGTATGTATCTTCACTGGCGGCAGCGTTTCGGCTGTCGTATAGATGAGACACTAAATGAACCAAATCGTCTTGTCGGTGATTGTGTTTTCATTCATGGAACTACGTCACAGCGGCGGGGGCGCACTGTGAAGCCGGGCGGATGCGGCTGATGCCGTGGGGGGTGGGGTGGGGCGGGGGGGGGTGGCGGGGGGGGGGGGGGGGGGCGCACCCTCCAGGAGGCGCCCCCGCAGTGGATGCCATACACGGGCTCGTCGCTCTGGAAGGCGCCGCCGTTGATGACGACCAGCAGCCGCTCGGCCGGCTCACCGCTGACGCGCTCGAAGGCCAGCACGCCGTTCTCGTGGTTCTCGTGGACGAACTGCGGACAACGGCGGATGGGCAACCGTCAGTCTGGGGTCAGCATGGCCACGAGGTGTCAGCGCATGCTCGATGGAGGAGACAGGGAGAAAGAGAGAGGGCGGTCGGGTGCAGTACTTTCCCCGCCCGAGAACACCTCTTCATTACACACCGTAACACTCAATTGGGTTTGCGTGGGTCGGTAAATTGAACAATCGTTCTGGAGCGACGACCCGGAAGACCTGTACGGTATCATTGGTGGTATTGATGCACTTTTCTTCTTTGCGACAGCGCGGGGGCGGCAGCAAAACAAACATCCGGCGAGCCAACAGGTGGTTACGGTACACACCGACACACACTCCGACACATACGCGCATTGCTAGGTGCGGGTGCGCTGAATGGACCAACCCGCACTCGGCTGTCGATGCATCTATGATAAGACTATGACAGGCATATCATCGCAAACTATGTGTTATTTATTGGCGCGTGTACTGCCTCAGCTGGAAGGGGTTAGGGGGGAGGGGCACATCATCAATAAGCCAGTATCACGCAGGGAGGCAGGCCACGGGCCGGGCGGATCGCCGTCGCGCCCTGTCGGAATTCGTGAGCGGGGTGGCCGGGAGGCTCACGTGGATGGAGCCGTGGCCGAGGGCGGGGCTGCTTGCGCGCAGGTCGTTGATGCCGCGGGTGGCCGCCTTGGTCTGCTGCCCGATGTCGTCGACAGCGTAGTCCCAGTTCATGCGGCTGTGCTCGTCGATGTGCCAGAACCCGTCGTGCATCACCTCGGTGCCCTGACAGCGCAGAGCGTCAAGGGCGCGAATGAAATCCACACAGTCGTCAGCGGCGCGCTATACCCGGTTTTCCCGGTAGTGAGAGATCGGTATATTCTTGTTTTCAATACCGTTGCCGATGCGACACCCGATATCGGAGCTCGTCAAGGTCCTAGTACATGCCACCGCAGACACAACCGCGCAAAGGGTGTAACATCTGGTCTCTGTGCACGAGAAACACCGCCTGGTAAATTGCGCGCCATCAATTGCCTTTATCAGTCAGTCGATAATCCAAATGTAATCCTATGCCATGCAGTGATTGCCGCCGCGCGTAGGCAACACACCGACACGACAGATGATTCCGGCGCAGTGTTTAAGATGCGCATTGTTGGCACCCGGCTACCACTACTCAGAATGAGCCCACAAGCGCACATATGTGCACGCAGCGTATCTGTTTTGGCGCTTGCGTCGTGGATTGGAACCACTATTCGTAGTGTGCATCATCAAGCAGAGCTACACAGGCCTTCTAGTCCTTGGGTATGCCACCTTTTCACCAGACGCATTGCTAGGCACCCAAAATGTGACCGCCAACGGGGCACAATAAGATTTTGCTTCGATGCACGTTAACTAGAAATACAACCATAATGGTGATTAATGCAATACAACATGTCATACCGGTTACACCAGCTTGAAATGGAAAAACAATCGTCAATTTGAAATGCAAAGAAGATTCTTATGTCTTATCATTATTATAGCTCGGCTGGGGGAGGAGGGCGGGGGGGGGGGGGGGGGGGGGGGGGTTAAGGGGATTTTCATGGGAGGGGCGAGCAGGGTGGGGGGCTCACCATGAAGGCCATGGGGATGCCCTGCCCGGTGCACTGCATGGCGTACCACATCCGGCTGCGCGCACGCGCGTCCCAGTCCCAGCGCCCCCCCAGGTGGTGCACGCCGTGGCGGTGGACCATGTTGGTCTCGTGGTTGTGGCCGCCGTTCTTGCGGCAGCCGATCTGGTCGTGGCTGCCCAGCAGGAACTTGATCACCTGGTGGCGGCGGGCGACAGGTTCACATCTCTCAGCAATCAACGCAGATGACAGATAAAACCCGCGGTAATATCTGCGCTTATCACATATCACTCTATAGCATAAACAATGAGACATGTACTGTATTCTAAGCACATGTCTTAAAATGGTATAATAACATACCATTATAAGTGTCGTATTATATACAATACTCATCATAATGAGTTATTGCCTTACTATTCATGAGAGGAGGAGACGGCGGCCGGGTACCCCTCCTCCGCTCTCCACTGCTTCTCGTCTGTGTTCAGATCAAACAACATGCAAGAATGGCCGCCGGGAGTGGCCGTTGGTTCTAAGCGCGCAATGAAATGTATTGTTTTAACCGCGATGGCCGCGAACTGTCAGTGGTGCCGGCAGGGCGGCTCGGCCATGGCGGGCCGCCGCGCCCTCACCTGAGACGGGTGGCTGAACCCGGCCGGGAGGGACACCAGGCCCTTGAGCATGTTGAGGTCCAGCTGCGCCTGGGCGTTGGTGTAGGCCAGGCCGTCAAAGTAGGAGGAGAACTGCCACGCCGAGTCGTACCCCAACTGCGCCACCAAAACAGCAAAGGAAAAGCGTCAGCGTTGCCGTCCCGCCTGGTGGGCGCCTGCGCGGAGGGCTCCCACCTTGTAGATATAGCTGTGAGCGAGACAGAAACTCTCTCTCGGCCATACACTTTTTCTTTGGTAAGGGGGGGGGGGGGGGGGGGGGTCGGAACTCTAGGGTACAGGGATGAGAAAAATCCTTTGAGCTTTTGGGTCAGCCACACATCGCGCTGCTAATGCCGGTGTTCACTACAGCTCATGTGCTTATTTGTGGATGGGCTGGTTAATACAGAATTACTGTTATGCACGAATTTATTCGGGGCAGTACTTATCCGAGTTTTTACACATATATATGGGGGCGCCCTGTTACCGTTAGTAGTACCTTACATGCGGTTCGCGAGTCCTAGACACAATGAATTGTTTGCAGCGAGGACGAGTTATACGAGCCGACCTATTCGTGGGGTATTCCAGGTTTATTCTGGAAGTTTTTGAGATTAATGTAGTTTTTCTCGGCTCTTGAACCGGGAAAAGGGGTGACAAAAATGGCATATCGCAAACTGCCATATATATACATCAAACAACAATGGCATATGTAAACTGTACATATATATACATCTATATGTATGTATGTATATATATGTATATATCATGAAACGTGTAGGCGTTGGGTGTTTTCTTATTGGAATCATGCCCGCGGGCGCACCTCGTGGATGAGGTATGGCTCGCAGGGGTTGGACTCGGCCATGATCAGCTTGCCGGGGAAGTCCTGGCGCAGCTTGAAGACGAGGTACTGCTGCAGGGAGTGCGGCAGCAGGTGGGCGGCGTCGATGCGGATGCCGTCCGCGTTGTACTCCCTGCGGGCCAACAACTGTCAGCACAGCCCGGCGTCCCAAACAGAAGCCCATTGTTCCTGCCAAACTTTATACCAATCACAAATAATCACACCAACAACACACGTGACACTCAGCTGGCGCACAGACCGTATCTACTACGCTTTGGGTTCGCGATGCATTACCAGCGCCTGCAATTGGGACCCCTCCCCCTCTCTCTTCAAAGAGAGTGAAAAAACCCCGTGGTTGGGTTGAAATATATCCGAATGCGCCACGAATGACACACGGATCTTCCTCCCTGCTGCCGCAAGAAAACGATTCATTATTGTTTTTACCCGTGAACGCAATTGAATGCGGACCCGGGTGAATGGCGCGGTACGGTTCCATCTGCTGGGGCCGTTGAGTGCCGTACGGTGCACTTGGCCGTGATAGAGGGCATTGCTTGGCAGCCGGCGGCGGCGAGTAGTCACGGCCACCGGCAGGGGCGCATGGGGCGTGTCGGCACCTGAAGTACATGGCGCACGAGTCGTACAGCATCTGCTTGATCTCCTCCTTCCAGAAGGAGAACGAGGTGCCGAAGCCGGTGGGGCCGCCGCCCTCGTGGTAGATGCCGCCGTTGCCGTCACGCTCCCAGCCGTCGAAGCACCAGAGGCTGTTGTTCTTGGCGGCGCCGTGGTGGAGCACGGCGTCGAAGAACACGGAGACGCCCCGCTTGTGGGACTCGTTCACCAAGTGGCGCAGCTGCTCCGGTGTGCCGCACGCCTGGGCGGGGGCCGGAAGCAAGTGGGGCGTCAGTGAACGGGCCCGGGCGCCCGGGTGGAGCCCATCTACAGGCGACCCGCCCACAGTGACGTCGAAGCACAACCGCACCACATCCCAAGCTGCACCCACACTGCCGCGTGTCTTCCTCGAAGTCCCTTGTGAGCGGAACGTGCGCATGTGGCACCAGCAAATGGCCGGGCACTGTACACACTGCGTAGATACAGCGCCTTGCAACTGGATCCTCGGGTGGTCGAAACATCGATGAATTGTTTCGGAGCAACGAGTTGAGCGACCCGTGTGGTATTTGTGGTGTATTCATGGTGTGTTCGTGGTGTTCATTTCAAAATGAATATACCGTATTTGTCTTTGAGGGGGTGTACCCAAAAGCGGGGTGTGGTTCCGGTACGCCAGTATATTGACATCGGGACTCTGGCTTGCGTATTTGGGCCCCTCAGCTACCGCCTCGCGCCCATCCGGGTGGCAGTTCCCCATGCGCAGCCTCGGTATGGCGTACACATGACAGGTTGTAACCGATATGTACCCCTGAGGGATCCACTGCCTGGATGCCCCCCCCTTGGGGAGTATTTGTGGGGAGGCATACACACTGGCCGGGGCATAGGGCTATAGCAGGGGCCGCCGCACCTGGTGGGTAGGGAACAGCAGCCTGGGGTTGTACCCCCAGGACCCACTGAACTCAAGCACCGGCATGAGCTGCACCGCCGTGAAGCCGCTGTCGACGATGTGGTCCAGCTTGTCCAGCGCCGCCGCAAAGGTGCCCTCCTTGCCCGCGCTCTGCACGTACAGCGCCGGGCCAACAGCCACATCAACCCCCCTTTCACGACTGCAGGCTGCAGGGCCGTATTGGCGCTGACTGCTACCACTGTCGGATCAGACCCCGGAAATACTCAAATACACATCTCACCTCGCATGAAATGCACTCAACAGTCCCTTAAACAAGTGTGCCGAGACTGCGATGACTAGGGGAATGGCCACTTATTATCGACACACAGAATCAAAAATAGCGAGATTCGGTTTTCAGCTGTTTTCGGGAGGAGGGGGGCGGGGTACCTGGGGGTCATGGTAGCCGGTGAATGTGGGCACGTGTAGCTGGTAGAGGACCTGCGACTCATTTGCCGGCGTCCTGAAGGGCGCCCAGTCGAACGCAGTCGGGTCCACGACGATGCACGTTACGTTGTCGTGGGTGTTGGCCTGTGCCGCAGAGGGGCAGCCTCAGACTAGGGGCTCGTAGCACCCGCCCCCAGGCGCGCCCGATGCTGAAACCGAAGCGCGGCCTTTGTGAATTAACTATCCCGTGACAAAATGTAAAAAGCCGAGAGGAGAAAAATATAAAACGCACGTGCTGCGCGTTTTTAAGAAGCCGAAATATATAAGGATTACTAGTCGCTAAATGCTACAGGTCGTCGGGGCGGAACACAAAGCTGCACTCGTAAACCTTTGAAGCAGTCCGCAGCTGTGCACTACGCGATGGGGTACGATGATATATCGTTTAGACACCTTATTCAGCACATGGTACCCCGGATAGCCGTTGACCGTTTTAAAGGTCGGTTTCTCACTTTCTCTCGCCGCAGCAGCCTGCGATGCAATACGTTCAAGTTATCAGTCGACTCACCTGTGTTGCACGGGCATAGGGGTCCCGGCGCCGGATCCAGTCATCGCGCAGGGTCTTGAACTCGAAGTGATAAAGCTGTCCAGCGCAGACGCCATCCACCTCCGCCCGCAAGAACCCGTTGTCCTGTTCCATATCGAGACAAAGGGGCGCGGGTTGTCAGGTTCCTATCGTCGGAATCAGACAATATATCCAGCACCTTCTTTGATGCGCTGCCATCCATTATATTCCAGCAGGGGAATTCAGTGCAAGGCGGCAGCTATGCGACGGCCGACCGCGTACCTGGGACACCAAGCGCACAGAGCGCATGTTTTCCGCAGCGGCGCCGTACAAAAATACAAAGCCCTCCTTCACTGTCGGCGCCCAGACGGTGAACGCGCAGCCTCCTGATGCAGTTTCGTCGACAGCGATAACCAGGGCGGGGGCACGCCAAGCAACAGCGGCGTGATCAGTGCGACTCAGGCACGCTTTCATATTACCGCCGACGTCACCCTAAGGATTAAATGATTTAGGGTCGGTTTCCGGCGATCAGAGCGGGGTGAATGGACTGATGAGGCCGTGGCATGGTATCTAGACTGCTATATATACAGCAAATTGACAGCAGCATTGTCAGAACAGCGGGGGGCGGGCGCTCGATACGCAGAAGCGTCGCCTTACCTTTGCCGTCCAGGTTTGCACCGCAGTATGGCTCATCAACCGGCGCACGGCTCGTGTATGGCTCAACTATACATTGTGTGAAACGGCACAGGCGACGTCAGTACGAGTGGTGGCATTTTGCGACACTGCGGGGCGCCTGCTGATAGATAATATCATCAACGTTTTCGCGGAATTTCGATCGGTCGGGACCGCGTCGCGCACTTGTCAGTTCTTCGACGGTGGTCTCGTTTACAACAAAGCTGGTCTCCTGATGTACATGCACAGCTTGCGCACGTGCCGGTGGGGCGGTGTGGGGGCGGCGATCATTTGGCCCTGCTCGGCCTGGCGACGTAGCAGCCGCTACTGTAGGGAGCCGACGGCGGGCCGACGAAGAGCGTTGCCCTGCTCTCAGAACCGCTTGCCCGACAGCACCGGTGAGTGTGGTAGCAACCATTGCGGCGAAACGCTTGACTGCAGCAGGGGAATGGGGTTCTAGCAGAGTGGGATGGATGGTGGGAGGAGGGGTTATGTGAGTGCCGACGCAGGATCGTCACTTCAACATGGAGGAATTGCGCCAAGCACATACTCCTATCTACCGGTACCGTACGGATTGTAGTTGCTGTCGCAAAACTACGAGCAGCACTGCTCGTACGTGCTCGCATTACAGCGACAGTAGGACAGCTATTAATACTGTAGTACAAGGTACCGTAGTTGTTAGATATCGCGGGATTTAGCGACTATACGCCGCTCGCGCAGCATTTCCTCGCGCATAAATATCGAATATTATCAGTCACTGTGCATCCGAGTATCATTATATTCCGAGTAGCTCGCGAAAAGCATGGAATCTTTACCAAAAAGTGCATGAAGTGCCAGCGTGTGACGCCGTCGATTCGTTGATGATACGGCAAAATTCGTTTACGGCTTATATACGGTAATGCGGTACCCGCATGTACGTCGGGCAGCAAACGGGCGGCCACTTCCGCTTGCCGGGAAACGGGAGGCCCAGTTTCTCCCATGACGTGGGATTTTAGTCACCAGAATATGGGGCTACGCACGACCGCACGTACACTGCTTGCTGACGACGCTAATGCAGCGTTACAGGACTCAAATAATACATATTTTAAGACCCAGGTACGAAAATGCCCTGTGTACACACAGGTCGCCCTGTGTATACACAGGTCATCAATTTGACCTGTGTTTACACAGGTCAAATTTTTAATTGACCTGTGTACACACAGGTCATTATTTTGCCTGTGTATACACAAGTCGATACCGTAATGACCTGTGTGTACACGGGTCATGTTTACTTTGACCCGTGTACACACAGGTCACTTTTTGTGACCCTTGTACAAACAGGTCAAAGTGATAATGACCCGTGTACACACAGGTCATTACGGTATCGACCTGTGTATACACGGGTCACCAATGATACCTAAAACCCGACACCTTGTTTGCACATGGGGCATCTGTGAAATGGCATGGGTATAAACATGTACTTGGGTCATATATGTCAGATGACATGTGTACAAACAAGGCAGCTATGTTCGCACGGGTCATTTTCTATGACGTGTATACACATGGTGATTTCAAGTGATCTGTGTATACATAGGTCATGACTGAAATGACATGTGTGTACACATGTCAATAATGCAAGTGACCTATGTGTACACAGGGCATACAAGGTTATGCCTTGTGTATACGCAGGGCACCTAAATGCCCTGTGTATACACAGAGCATTTTGACCAGGACCTGTGTATACATAGGGCATTTTCGTACATGGGTCTTAACATATACAACGATAATCCGATAATAGGGGCGGGGGTCCCTTTGGTTCCCAGCAACTAAGTGACTTCGTGGTTCCCTTGGCTCCTTCTTGGTTCTTGGCTCCCTGTCCTCCTGCTCGACCTTGGTTTCAGGCTTATGTCTCTCTTTTGCTGGCAACCTTTCATAGTTGCTGTTAGTCGCTAGTTATGTTTGTAGTGCGCATTTGTGAAAGCCCAAATGTAATATAATCCGATAATAGTTTATGATATGAAGCGTAGCGCTACATGAAGTAAAAGTAAAGTTCGCCAAGGCCTGGTCACCGGCCGAAAGCCCCCCCCCCCCCCCCCCCCCCCCCCCCCGCCTCCAGCACGTGTCGTGCACTGCACATACACGCACCGAACCTAGGAAAGCGATGCGACATTTTAGCGCCTATAGTCGCTACTACCGGTACCAGTATTGCGCTTTCATTATCGTCTGAATAAATTCCAAAATGCATAGATTATAACGTAGGTAGGTACAACATCAAGACGGAGAACGAAGACGACAACATGACACACATCACCGTCAAAGATCAAGAGGTTGTCCACGCTTTGCTGGAGGGGTAATCCGCTTTGTTTTGGCTTCGCGGCGATTGGCATCTGGAGGGGCGGTACGCTTATGCAGCAATACAGGAGGAAGACCGCCGACAACAACGGCATCAAGTTCTCCGTCAAGATCTATCAGATGGTCCTTCACTCGACCGGGAAATAATGGACCAGCGGATAGGAAAAAGGGCGATTATTGAGTCAAAATGGGCACATTTCTGGACTCAAAATTGCACCCCCCTTAACTCAATATTGTACCCCTTTTGGGGGGTGCAAATTTGAGTCCAGCCTAACACTGTACGAATGTACTGTGAAACTGGCTTCCTTTTCTTGCCAACACTGTACGAGGTACTGTTCAGTGAAATGAACCTTCACTATGTACTACACGCCTGTCCGCCGTCCTTTGACGAGATGCGTCGCTACCCTTCCACGCCAACCGTTTTTTCTGGCCTCGAATGCTACGCCGCCACTGTGCTTCCCACTCATCTACCCCTCGCAAGCTCCCTCGCGCTTGTATTCTTTGAGGCATCTTAACGCTTCTCGGTGCACAAAAGCATGGCAGACCGTCCTCGCAGAGCAAAACGCACATCTGCCCGCGTGCACAGTTCTGTGCGTGGCGGGGACATCTGCGGCTGCACTTGGCTTTGACCCAACGAGCAGGGCTCTCGACACACTGCTAGTGACCCTCATGGCGCAAGAATGATTCTCCGCAGATGCACTTGCGTTCCGGCAGGAGGGCGTCTCAGGCGCCAATACCCACGACTCAGCCCATGAGGCCCATGCAGCCGGGCGGTGGGCAACATGGAAGCGGACCGCTATGGCCCGGGGCCGGAGATTCGCAGCCTTCGCCTCACGGCGAGCCTCAGCCTGACCCCCCAAGCCTCAAGGTGTGCCACCTTTGGTCCCTCTCCCAGGAGCGACTCCAACGGTACGCGGACTCGCATCTTCGCTTGCATCTCTCATCAGGGCGCCGTGGGCTGCGTTAAGCGCACCTCGCCGTCGCGCATCTCGACATGAGTGGTGACACCCGCCCCGTTTCCCACCCGCTTCGTGTTTTGGTCCTTGTCTGCCAACGACCTCTAACACATCATGCACGATCCGCGATACCCGATGACCTCAGACTGCAAGAGAGGGGCAGGGGCGAGAGGCAGCACGGTGAACATGCGGGCCTTCTTGGCCTCTGAAGACCACCGGCTTGTGTGCAACGAGTTGCGGGGGATTTGCAACGAGTATGTCCAAGAAGCTCACCGGCAGATGCGAATCTCGTCCCCTGGTAAAATGGCCCGGCAAAAGCCCTCGTCATGGCAGACCCGGACTACGGCTCGGGTCCTGCCAATGTCGACAGCGTGGCGGGGGAGGGGGGGGGGGGCTGCTCCTCATCATCTTTCTCAATTGCTGCGCGCCACTCACTGGCGTCAGGAGGGGGCGAGATTTGACAATTGTCGACGCCTTGAAGTTGGTCGTCGGACGAGATTCGGCGACTTTAAGGGCGCATCTCTCGGAGCACCTTGGCAACCAACGTGGGTTCGTGTATGCGAGACAGCGAGAACCATGGCGGCGGCGAGAGATGCGGCACTGGAACCCGGAGGCCCACATTGGGGACGACGGGTACGTCCTCATGGACGTCAAAGCAGCGGTGGCTGAAGCCACCGCTGGCACGACTTACGAGCAAGAGATGCGGAGGGTGGAGAGAATTTAAAGGTAGAGGGTGGGGTTACCCGCCGCATCTCCGCAGTGGGGGCATATGAGCGCTCGCATCTCTCGCGTACAAACCCGTGAACTATCGCTCCTAGCTCTTGTAACGCTGACCTGTGGAAGGATCCCTTTGTCGTTGTCACGTCGCCTTGGTTCACTCACCTGAATTTGCTCCTACCGCTGCTGCCGGCCTACAAGGCGGAAATCTGTTGCGTGCAGATTCCGAGCACCTACTTGACGCAAGGGCCCCGCCCGCAAATGAACTACCTCCACAGTTTGTTGAAAGCGGGTCGTGCACTTCTCATCGCGTCAAAGCACCCAAGAAACCCCGACACCAACAGACGCGCCTTGTGGTTGGTCGTCGGAAGAGCAGCAGCTTGTCGCCCATTAAGCTGCGCAAGAAGCATTCCAAGAAGCGTGGGCCGACTCCTCCTTTAAGATGGCGAAAGAGTTGGAGGACGACGACCCCTTCCAGGCGCCTAAGCCGAAACGCGAAGCCCCGTCAAGCCGTCAGGCGCCTTCGGGTGCCGCTGGTGGGAGTCGCAGGGCCACATCTTCCCGTGGCGGTGCCGCATCTCCGCCTCATCCCCGACCCGCATCTCCGCCTATGGAGGCAAGAGCAGCAGCTTGTCGCCCATTAAGCTGCGCAAGAAGCATTCCAAGAAGCGTGGGCCGACTCCTCCTTTAAGATGGCGAAAGAGTTGGAGGACGACGACCCCTTCCAGGCGCCTAAGCCGAAACGCGAAGCCCCGTCAAGCCGTCAGGCGCCTTCGGGTGCCGCTGGTGGGAGTCGCAGGGCCACATCTTCACGTGGCGGTGCCGCGTCTCCGCCTCCCCGACCCGCATCTCCGCCTAAGGAGCCCTCATCTCGGGACGCGAAGCCCGCACCGCCGCCTGCGCCGACATCTCGCCCCAACGCCGCGTCGCTGTCAGCAGGGTTCAGAGGTAGCATCTCGTTGCGACGAACACAATCTCTGAGGTCGGCGATAGACTCGTAGGCCCGGGGCGTCTTCTCTGCGCGAGTGAGGCTCGATTTCCAGGCTTGAAACGCTTGAAACGCAGTCGCCATGCCCTCGCGTCCGCAATCTTCCAAGGTGAGGCGGATAGTACTTTACGCGACTGAGGGCGCGAAGAGGACACGCCGATGTGCCATTTCTAGTACTCTCGTATAGTATTGCATTGCACCTGAAATGTGACCGAAAAATGGGTACATATCCCAGCCTAAGCGATCACGTGGGGGGCACATTTTTGAGTCCAGGAATTGACTCAAAAATGTGCCTTGTACCCCAGCGGATACGTGCCGACCACTGAAGGGCTCAAGGCTACCGAGGAGCATATGGAGAAGCTTGGCGTCATCAGCATCGGTGCGCTGAAGCCGACTTCTGTCCCAAGCATGAGGTCCCATAACATCGGTCCCTTCGCCTCCTCCTCGGAGATCCTTCCTTGACTCATACTTGTAGATAGCCATTACGTTAGGCGATGTGGGTGCCGCCCTAACACTTCGGCCGCGTCCGCACATGTTCACGATTCCCAAGAGCGCCATCCTTACCATGTCACGACATGTCGCCGCAATGATGTCGACCATGGAGAGCTTCACGGAGCATATCCACATCATTGATATCCCTACACAGAGACGAGGGAAATCGCCCGGGAGTTGGTAAGGGACGACGTCTCTTCCATGGCCATGTCCGGTTAAATCCCCGAGTCCATCCCGTTCCTCACGGGTACAAGGCTATCCACTTGGCCGTGCCAATATCCTTGATAATCATATCCGACAAGCCCTACACGACTTGTCCCGCCCCGACGGTGAGCCCGGCCATAATCTTTGCCAATACCCCCGATGTGAGCTTTCCACCTCCGACGGTGCAGGTGCTGCCTCAAGCACTGGCAATCGGTGACAACGGGACTTTGGTCACCTTCTTTGGGTCCTTCTTTATGAAGCCCTTCACGATATTTTCGAAGGGGGTCGTCATGATAAATACATAACCCGTCACCTTGTTGGTGAGTCAGAGGTTGGCTATGCACATCTGTGATGATAAGGTCGGAGTCCGTCCGTCTACGTGCCAACTTGATCTAGATCACGTCGAGATCACGTACATGGTGACTCCGGGATCACACCGGTCAATGTCCCGACGATGGGAGAATCGGCGAAGACTATGGTATCGACCTTGTCACGTAGTTACCTAAAGGCGTATAGGCTCGCCAAATTCACCTCCACAGTCAACCTAATCTTTGTATCGAGGCCGAAGGAGTCCACGATCAGTTTCGCTGGAGCAGCTGGATCGGATCGGGCCAATGGCCATCTTTAAGATCGGATTTGTGCAAACTACGGAATCGAGACCCGCGTCAAGTCAGTAACATCAAGGAGACCATACATGCCAATCATGTACATATTCTACAATGAACTTGATAGAGCTTCAACTCATCGTTGGGAGGGGGAGGTTAGATCGTCTTGTACTATGTCTGACATCCCAAAGAGGGGTACCCGAAGGTGATCATCGTGCTCTCGAGAACATCTACAATGACACATGTTACATCGTGAGTCCGCTCGCTACACACCGATAGTTCCTCGACAGTCTCGAGTTCACCCCACGCGATGGCTAGCGGTCGGAACTTGGACCCAAGCATCTTCAAGGTCATTGACGATCATGCGCCTGGTTCTCAGTCACAGCATATTTCCGCTATAATACGCGCGGGCATTTTAATATCGCGCGCGCGGGACACGAGTGTAAAAAGCCGCGTCAGCGAGACGCCCCGCCCAGCCGCCTCGCCCATTGCAGGGCCATCCTGGTCCGGCCCACCGTGCGCACCAGCTACCCGCTCTCGACCAGCGCCCTTCCAGGGTAGTGCACCCATAGCGTTGACCGACCTGTAGGTGGGAGCATAGGCGCCGAGGGCGCCCCATCTGCCTGCGAGACCGGCACCTCCAAGCAAGTGGGTTTGGGTTGGGTGTGGCTCGCAACC
This sequence comes from Tetraselmis striata, assembly GCA_006384855.1. Taxonomy (NCBI): domain Eukaryota; kingdom Viridiplantae; phylum Chlorophyta; class Chlorodendrophyceae; order Chlorodendrales; family Chlorodendraceae; genus Tetraselmis; species Tetraselmis striata. The sequence goes on from VCJN01001897.1 coordinate 14,078, forward strand.
ACCCACTCACTCACCCACTCGCTGCCACGGGGATGAACACGCCGCCATCGCCATCCCCGTTCGCGTGGCCGTTTTTCGCCCATCGTGCTCCTTAGGACCAGTTGCATGAACGCACACGGGGGTTTGTCGAGTTTTTCCCTGTCAAAGAAGTTACAAGCGTTCTCCTCACTGCCCCTCTGTTGCACATGTGCCGCCCGTCACGTAGGGAGGGCTAATGACGGCCGTAAATCGGCGGAGCCGCGTCCTAAAGGGCGAGTGCCTAGAGTGCCTAGTGGAGTGCTTCGAGGAGGCCTACGCCTCGGAGCCGCAGCGCTACAAGAACACCGCATGCACAGCCTGCTTCGGCCCTCTCCTGGCCCCGGTGGCGGTCGTGGAGCGGGCAACATGGGACGCGCAGTTTCAATTGGCCCCGTGGAATGAGCGCGGCCGGGACTGGCGGCTCTCGAATGCCGCCAAGTCCTTCAAGCTTTGCGGCTTCCCCTCGGCGCTACTTGCCAGTTGGGTCAGCGACATCGTCAAGAAGTGTCGGGAGCCGAGCCTGGAGGCGTGAGACCGGGAGTATCCCTCGGTCAAGTATTGCGAGCGCGGCGACAGCGAGAAGCATGGAGTCGGCCGCCTCGTGCGTGGCTACGTCTTCCTGACTATGCGCGCGATGGAGCTCTTGTTTCAACATGCGAAGGTGACCAGGTACCCCCACATCTCCCCATGGGTGTGTGACCAGCGCGAGTATGTGCAGTACAAGTTCCGGCGGTCAGTGCTGGAGGAGCCATAGATATAATGGGATAAGTTGCAGCTGTCAAACGTGGAGCAGCTTATCCAGCAGGCTGGCACGTGGGGCTTTCCTGAGCCCGCCCCGAGGCCAGGTTGGGGTCAGCAAGGGCACATTAAATACTACCCAGTCACTGCCATGAGGTATCAGCACCCGGCGCTGACGAAGGCTGTGGCCGGCTTCGTGACATACGGGGATCAAGCGGCGTGCCTGGAGAAGCAAGCTGAGGCTCGTGCTAAGCGGGCGGCGCAACAAGAGAGGAGGGCATTGGATCCTTGCCAAGCGGAATGATTGAGCGTCTTCGGATGCTCGTTGTGCCATGTGGGCGTGAGAGGCTGGCTACCAACGGCAACTATTCCCCCAGCCGCGATTCCATGTCAATGGGCGGGATAAGGCAGTTGGCGTTAAAATAGCCATGGACCTGTCTGAGGTGCCGCCACCAGCTAGGGGGGTGTATGATTATGATGCATGGGTGACAGATTTTGTGGGGCAGTTCGTGAAGCCGGGGAAAAGGCGGCGTCGCTGATAGTCACAAGCATGCATAGGCGGCATTGCGGGAGGATGCCAGCATGTGTGTGATTACATTTCCAACCTATTTCTTTGCCGCACGGGATGTGTTAAAGGTTTGCTCTGGGAACTTGCGCTTCATGCTGGCATGTGTCTGCTCATGCTTCTCTCGTTTTACCTTAGCCACATGCTCAGTGCCCAGACAATCTGCGCAGCCATAACATCACCATCCCTTTTAGTGACATGTTGTGTAAACACCATGACTATAAATGGCATCAAAATATAATTGCAGCATACGTTCATCACGAAAATTGTGCCATTAGTCCTTGTGGCATTGAAGATTCATGTGGCATCAACAACTAGCTGGATGCTGAGAGACTCCCCGGGTTTGATGAGCCCCTCCTTCAGCAGTAGCCTGGCACGATGCTGAAGCACCAGCTTGAGATCCAGTGTGCTTGATATAATGCCCTCCGTAGTGCTGAGCCCCACAGCATCCAACTCCTCCCCTTGCCCTTTCAGCATGTCCTCCACTGATGGCCACTTGATCATCAAGTTGCCATGTGCCAGCATCATCTGCACCAGCTTCTCCATGTCCGCGTCCCACTTGGAGCTGCTGAGGTTGATGAGACGCTGAAAGGCATCTTGAGATAGTTTCAGGTCGGTGTAGACCTGCGCAGCGTTGTGCTCCACAGCTTTCTAATGGCCAGCAAGGTACGCCTCTCTGCTGCTTTCAAGTGATGTTTAAACTGCTTAGACTCCAATAAATTATGGAGACCATCAACTCGGGGTAGTTGGCTAGGAGGGCGCCTAGGATAAAGCGGGGGGTGTGCGCTGCTCGCACATCCGCTGGCTGGCCCACTAGGTCCACCTCCTCCACGATGCCCGCCTCCTCCCCGTCAGCTCCATGCGCGTTGACATCGCCCTGCTGCTGCTGCTGCTCCGCTCCTTCGTCACCGCCGGAAGGGGCTCCGAACTGTGCGCCGGGCATGCCCTCCGCATACACAGACTGCCAGCTGTCGTCGTCTCCGACTGCGTTGGTGAGCCACGCCTCCAGGTGGTCGGCCTTGCGGCCGATGAATTTGCGCACCGTCGCTCGGGTCGCCGCCTCCCGCAGCTTGTAGGACAGGCCCGCCGGCCGCTCCCTCCCCAACTTCTGGCCCCCGCCCTCCTCGTCACTGCCGCTGCCCTCGCTGCCAGCTGACTCGGCCTCGCTGCCATAAATTTGACTCAAACATGAGCCGTATCTTGGCTTTTAGGCGCGCTACCTTCTTGTCGCGCTTCCGGCGCAGGATGTCCGCCTCCACTCGCGCCCTCTCCTCCGCCGCAAGTTGGGACCGCAGCTCCTTTCCCACATCTTTCTGCATGTTGACAACCTCCCTCTAGCAACGCTCCGCCTCCTCCGAGGCCGTCGCTCTCTTCAGCAGGTACTTGACCTCTGACTCGAGGTTTTGCAGCTGGATCGACACACGAGTCGTCGCCGCTGATGCCTGCGACGACGGCCCGGCCGGCATGCCGCTGCCGCTGGCACCCGCCCCGCCTCCTCCATCACCACCGGCATCGCCGCGGCTTTCTTAGACTGCCGTTTCTTTGACTTGTAGCCCATGTATGGTACCGGGACCGGGGATGGGGGGAGGGGGGCAAAAGACGTGGCTGTTGTAAGCAAAGATATTATGCAAGCTGCTGTGACATGCCGTGGAGTGGCAGATGTTGCATCCCGATTGTACGCGGCCGCCAGGTCGCCCCCACCGCCTGCGCACCAGCCGCCTCCCGACACCGCATGTACTACCCCCAAAGGGCTTGGCAGAGGTACCTACATGGTCTCTAGACATAGGTCGGGCACTACGGTGACTGCCAGTACGGCCAGAGGTACTGGAGGGTGCGTACGCGTATGCCCACGATAAAATGTCCGATTTTCGGGCCCGGATTCCCGGAACTGCGTTGTGGTCGGGGACGATGGCTCGTGAAGCCAAAGGCGGCAACTAATCTAGCAAAGACAACACGAAGAAGGATGTCCGAACCAAGGCCGTTTGGAGGCCGAAGAAGGGAAGCTCCGTGCCAGGAACTACAACGAAGGGAGTCATGTGGAGAGGATCCCACAAGGAAGAGCATCTTCGTATCGACCTTATATTGGTCAAGTCGCTTGGAGATCTTCATGGCTTATTGGCCGTGAGCCTTATAGGAGGAAGCTCGAGGAGATCGAGCGCGACATCAAGAAGATGCCCGGCAGAATCAACTGAAGTCCGATGAGGAGACGAGTCACAAGGATATGGCAGATGAGGATGTGATTACATGCTGATTATACAACGACATCAAGTGAGCATGGGCAACTCTCATTTAAACGTATCATACCTTGTGCGTGCTTGCCCGGAGCAAGATGATGGTGGAACAACTGGCCGGATCAACCTGCTGGGCAGAATAAGTGACAAGAGCAGCATCACGGGGCGGAGCCTAGGCGCGGCCGAGCGCACTGCGTGCCGCTGAGAAAGATACTAGCACTTTAGTCTGAAAGTGCGTTAATCGAATCATCAAGTCTCGTATCGGCGCGCGGCGCGCGCGATCTAATCAGCCGTCATCAACCATCAGCAGTCTTCATCATGGCTGATATAGTGTAAGTCGTCCAACTCTGGAACAACCTATCATAATGCATACTCCAACATGCCCCTCGAAGGTACATATGGGCTAAAATAAACGGAGCTCGTGTGTCGTCGTTCAATCCGTAGTGTGCTTGACTACATGTCACCAGCCCATAGCCGACCGGGCGTGCTTTGCGATGGCCACGCGGGGGCATAATGTCTTACGTGGTGAAGTCCGAATCGATGTACAGAACCCCAACTACGCCTGCCTTGACGTGATCTTTCACAAAATGCCCGCCATCGCACGTCAATGTATTTGGCGCGCTCACTGGTGCTAATGGCGTTGGTCGCGTTGGTGATGGCGCCCTGCTGATTCGCCACCATCATGAGAAGCGGCGTCAATAAGTATCTCAGAGACGAGCATTTTGAGGTGAATTCCGTCCTTGACAACCCGCGCCAGTGCCACTGTCTCGGCGTCGACAGTTGACTCTGCGATACCAACCCCCGGTTCCTGCGCCGCTGTTGGCATTGGTGCCGATTTGTAGGTGCACGCACCGCAGTCGTCGAGGTGGAAAACGTAGCGGCCACGCGAGCGACGTTGTAGGAGGTATGGTGCGAAGTTTGCGTCCGCATAGCCTACCAAACGCAGTCTATGGGCTGTCTACGCTCCGAGTGTGATGCCGGAGTGCATAGTACCATTGAGGTGCCGAAGCACTCCCTCCGGGGCTGCCATGTGCATGGTGCGAGGCTGCTTCTGCACGCTACCGCGCTCGTTTAGCGCCGTTAGTGTCTGGCCGGGTGCATGTGCTAACGTATAGCAGGCAGCCCAGAAGCTACTGCACGAATCGGGAGCGTTCCGCGTCGTCGAGCAAAGGGGATGCGCTGACTGTGACATGGAGTGCTTGCATACGTCTGCAACCATGGGTACGTCCGCCGATTTGCAGTCAGACGAGCATGCCGAAGCGATCAAGAATCTCGGCGTTGTAGGCTTTCTGCGTGAGCGTGACGCGATGGTTCGGTCGATCGCAGTCGATAGACATACCGATATCCCACGGTTTGTCTTGACGCTTCACCTTGAAACGAGTGTTCAAACGTGCCTCAAACTCATCGCGCAAGGCGTCGTCCTTGCTCGCGAGTGGCATGTCGACAACGTAGACGCCGAGTATCGCGAAGATGCCGGGTGCATGATACACGAATACGCCCGGGTCGGCACGACAGCGAGTCCAACCTTTGCTGATGACTCATTTGGATAAAAGCTCTGCCCAGTACCGGCCGGACTTGCGGAGGCCATAGAGGCACTTGAAAGGTCGATACACGCGAACGGTGATGTCGCCGAAGCCCTCGAGCTGACGCATGTAGACGCGCTCGTTATCCGGGATAGGAGCGTTGAGGTAGAAGGCGGCCACGGCGTCGAGCTGTCGGAAATTGTGAAGTTGCATGGCTGCGACGACGATGAAGAAAACCCGCATGCTGGAAATGCGGATGACTGGCGCGTATTGGGTCTATTTCTCTGTGCCCCCCTTGGCTAACTTCGTGATTGCTGCAGACCACAGCCCTGGACTCGGCCTTATCCAGGGTGCCATCATGAGCAGTCTTGGTTTGGAAAACCCACTGGCCCGGGAGGATGTTGGCACCCGGGGATAGTGAGTACACCATTTCCCATGTATGGTTAGCCACCATGCCATCCCATTGTGTCTGGATATGGATGGTTCCCACACCATACAAGGCGGAAATTAAGCGGGGCTCCTGGCCTCCTTGTATGTGCGCGGGGTGGGCACATCCACTGCACTGAGTAGAGCAATTGGTACAGCTGATGGTGGGGACGGATCAGGAGGATAGATGGCGTAGTCGATGGCGAAGTCATCGGCATGGCTGTCCAAGCATACACTGCCTGATGGTGCTTGTGCAATCATGGCGAATCTGGCAGGTGGGCGACGGACTCTCGTTGCCCGGCCTTCTGGTGCGAAGCTGGGTGATCAGGTGCGTCTACTGGCAGTGTGTTGCCAGCGTCATCCTGAGCCGGTGCATCGGACTGATGGCAGCGCTCGATCATCAAGGTGATCATCTGCTAATTGAGGTCAGACAGGTCAGCAGCTACTACCTCCAGCACGATGGAGCTGTCAGTGCTGGGATCGGCGACAGAGCCGCTCTCATCCTCCATGAATTGCACATGGACGCTCACAATGATGCGTCCGGTGGTTGGGTTAGTGGGTTCAGAACGAGATAGCCATTTGAGGCGCCAGAGCAGCCCAGAAGGACGCCTTCCCATGCTTTGGCACCAAGTTTTCTGCGAGTACCATCCGGGACTTTGACAAAAACCTTGCAGCCGAATACTCTGGCTTTGTCAATGTGCGTGCCCTCTGCGCCGCGTGTCAACACTGGGTATGGAACATGTCGCTGACCAGATGCTAGCACCGCACACGGTTCTCAAGCCAGAGCGCAGTGCTGATAGCTGTGGTCCAGTGCCTGTTGGGTACTGACATGTCAAACATCATGATGGATGCGTTGTCTCTGATGGCGCGCCAGGGGCGCTCAATCTTGCCATGCTGGTGGTGAAAATACGGCGCTGTCCATTTGGTCCGTCCGCCCATGCCTCCTTCCACATTATCAAGGGCATGTGTCTCAAAGGCAGAGTCGCGGTCAAAACTGACAGCAGGGGCATATGGCTGATGTGAGGATTGAGCCCAATATTTGACATAGTAGTGTCTGGTCTCGTTGAGCATCCGAGCGCACTGCAGGGAGCACTGCAGCTGCCTCCTTCGTGCGAAGATGACGGTGCCACCAGAAGCGAGACATCAGGTGACACACAATGCTGACAGTATATCTGAAACCACCAGGTGAGGTGCTGTGAATCGGGCCCAGACCGTCGACTGACCTCTGGCTGCAATATGTGTATGGCAGAACAACATGAGCGCGATTGGCAGCTGTGTGACAATTATGCGAGTACGATGTACTGCGAATTCGTACATGTACTGTGTGTACGAGTTCTAGTACGATGTGCACCTGAGACTGCGATGAGTATATTTACGATATAATATTGCTTCCATGCGGTAAGCGTTGTGATAACCAATATCTTTGTATTGTCAAAACACTGAAGCCTCTCGTCTTTGCACCACCACTGCACACCCCCTTTGTTTGTTCCCCGCAGTCTTTAAGCGAGTGAGAGTGTCGCAGCTGCGGCGGTTGCTTTGTTTAGGAGGCATTGGATATTGTTCCTTACATCAGTGGGAAATGCAGGTACACCCAGCACCCCGGGCGTGCCGCTGTCATTGATACTGGCTCTGTAGTCTGACAGTGCGCTAATCGAATTACCGAGTCTCGTCTCGGCGCGAGGCGCACGCGATCTAATTATCAGCCATCAGCAGTCTTCGTTCTGGGCTAATGCAATATAGGTCGTCCAGCTCCGGAACTACAGTTTGTCACAGTGCATACTCCAACAGGTTCTGGTGCCAATTTGTGGCCATCCACCCCCCGGGCGGTTTCGATTTTACGGCGTACCTTTCGTCTCAGGAATCCTAGGTGTGTTCGACCCTCACCCGCCGAGCCCATCTCGGCGCACGCAACGCTCGAGTGTTTGTACCCGAGTTCGGCGATGGGGGCACATCAATAAAGACCACGCCCGGCCCCGTTCATCTGCGCCATGCACGGCAGGAGCCGCTGCGGTGGCCTGCGCAAAGTCATCCACACCAACGCAATGCTGCACGGAGGGACCGGCCCGGGCGGCCACACAAATAGCAGCCGTCCAAAGAGAGGGATAATACACGACACGACACTGCACCACACTACACTACGGTAGTGCGGTGCATGTTCTAGACGCTACACCTGTAATAACCAAACCCATATCATCAACGGCACTGCAATATACACTACACCACATAACACGATTATACTTTAGTGCATGCATGCGTATAGGGCACACACACAGTACCGGGCGGCGTGTTGCATCAGTTGGCGGACAGTGGGAAAGGAGGCAGAAAGTTACACAGCCCCACGGGCGTCACAACATGGGGGTGGGCCTACTCGCGCAGGCCCCGCGTTTCTTGAACGGTGGTTGGTGGTGTTGCTGGTTGGCTTGAGGTCGTGGCGAGGGCAGCGGCGGCCGGGTGCGGTACGGTACAGGGCAACCGGCCGGGCCCGCAGCGCCGGCACATGCTTCAGCGGCGGAGCTGTGCCCCGGGCGGAGCTGTTCCCTTTCTCCCTGTGCAGTGGGCGCCCGGCCCCGCTGCACCGCCCTGGCTAGAGTGGTTATTGCCCCCCCCCCCCCCCCCCCCTCCCGGCAGGAGCACAGGGGGGGGGGGGGGGGGCGGCGGGCACTACAGTGAGCAATGGATTTGCCGCTTCAGAGGGTCAGCTTGCCGGTTTGCCTCATCTTCTCCATCGACATCATCATCGACTGGCGCTCGCGGCTGGCCTTCATGTTGGCCTCGCAGCGCTGCAGGCGCAGCTCCTCGCGCTGCCGCTGCAGGGTGTGCGCCTTGAACGTGTCCTCGTTGATCTTCTGCAGCAGCACCTCCTTCTGGTACATCTTCTGCTTCTCATGCTCCAGCACGTGCTCCCACTTCTTCTCCTGGTTCAGCTTGGAGCGCGTCTGCTTGAGCATCTGCTCGCGGTTGCGCTGCTCGTACAGCGCCTGGAGCTGCGCCTCCTTGGCCTCCTTCTTCTCGATGATCGTCATCTTGCGCAGCTCCTCCTTCATCGTCGCCATCTTGAACGTCTCCTTGCGCTTCTCCTCCGCCTCGCGCTCCGCCGCCGCCTTGCGCAGCAGCGCCTGGCGCTCCATCTCGGCGCGCTCCGCGCGGCGCGCCTCCGCCTCGCGCTCGCGCGCCTCAAAGTCCGCGCGCCGCTTGGCCAGGATCTCCTTCTGCAGGGACATCGCCGCCTGGCGGCGCTCCTCCGCCTGCTTGCGGATCTCCTCGTTGGCCGCCTGGCGCTCCGCGTTGGCCGCCTCCATCGCGCGGTGGCGCTCCGCGTCCTTCCGCTCCATCTCGGCGCGCTTGCGCTCCACCGCCTCCTGCTGCTCGCGCAGGATGCGCTCCGTCTCCAGGCGCGCCGCCTCCGCCTTGGCCCTCGCCTCCATGTCGCGCTGGCGCGCCAGCTTGCGCCGCACCTTCTCCTCCTCCGCCGCCGCCGCCGCCTCCTGGATCTCGCGCTCGTACTTGATCTGGTCCAGGCGGCGCTGCTCCTTTGCCTGCAGCTCCTCCTCCTCCGCCTTCTTCAGCTCGCGCTCGCGCTGCGCCGCCTGCCACTCGCGCTCGCGCTCCTGCCGCTTGCGCCTCTCCTCCGCCTCCTTCTCCTGCTCCTTCTGCAGCGCCTCCTGGTTGGCCATCTGGCGCTGCAGCATCGTCTGCTCGTACGTCTTCTGCTGCTCCAGCTCGCGCTGCTGACGCTCCTTCAGCATCGCCAGGCGCTTGGCCTCCTTCTCCACCATCTCGCTGCCGCGGTCGTCGTCGCCGTTGCGCGCCGCGGCGGCCTTGCGGGCGGCGCCAAACGCGGGCTTGAACCGGCCCTGCTCGTCCAGCTCCACCAGGGTGGCGCGCTCCTTCACCAGGCGGTCGATCTTCTCCTTGCGGATGGCCTCGGACTCGTCAAACATGAGCTGGGCCGCCTCCGGGTGGTGGCCCGCCTTGATGAACGTGTCCAGCGGGCGGTGCACCAGGGTGTACGGGTCGGTGCCGCAGCGCAGGCAGGACTCCACCGACCTGCACAGCGATCGCCGGCACATCACAAATAACCAGCTCAGTATAAAGCGGCCCGCGGCAGCTGCACCACATGCATGGGAAGCGCAATCTACAGCCGCGACCACATGTCTATGACATAGCTTTTATGTAGAGAGAGAGAGAGAGAGGGAGAGAGAGGAGAGCGAGAGAGAGAGAGAGAGAGAGAGGCAGACACACAAACAGAGAGAGAGAGAGAGAGAGAGAGAGAGAGAGAGAAACATTACATGGGGCTGCAGGTGGTTTGAGGGCACCATGGCATCCCAGTTGGGTAAACAGTTTTATGTAAGTTATGTGCATTGTTTTCATCTTTACTAGTGCGAAGGTGGCATTTTTTCCCTGGTGATAAAGCCGGAGTGTGTTGCCACCCTTCCAGGGCATTCACCGTCGCCGGTACAACACGTGTTGGAAACGCATGAAAGTGCTGCTGGGGCTGGCTGTCGCGTAAGCAGTAACACAATCGGTAGTCGCGAATATTTATAGTTGTGCCGTGAATCTTGTGGATGACCAAACATAAATAATGTACGTAGAGTAATCCATAATCGATGGACAGTACCGACCCAAACAACGCACTTTCTGCTTGCAAAGTCGATTCCCAACACTGCTAAGATGTACCTGTCAATTTTCTTTCGAAACAATCCAAACCATCAACACATATTTCATTCTATTACAATTCCATTTCGAATTGCCAGAGGTCCATCATGATATACTGCTAAGTCTGAATAATTCCCCTGTAAATACGTGCGTGCATGGCACAGATGCGCAACATTGCGGGCGGGGTGGGGGGGGGGGGGGGCATCGTGACTGCAATCGATGATACATCAGTTCAGAGTCGTGATGGCAAGGAGCTTCCGGGGTTTGGCGTGAAGGACTCCCGCAAGCAGGACAGCTGTTTACGGTTTTCCTATTGTAGGCTGACCACTCTCCGCATTCCGGCAAGGCAAACACACTACCCAAAGGGCACCTCCGGCGGGAAGACGACCCGCCGCCGGGCGCTGTGACACTATCGGTGGCTCCGCCCCTCCCTCTGCTAGATTTCATATAACACCAGGGAGGCGATTACTGGATTACGCAGCATGGAGACTTGTCAGCTGTTTATCTAGGGAGGAAGCAAAGCTAACACAGTATATAATTTACTAAATATAGTGATGAGGAATATGTACGAGCTCAAAGCCCCCCCCCCCCCCCCCCCCCTTCAAGCAGATGCCCGCAGGGGTGGGGGTGCGCCTACGCTCAGCACTGCGGGCGGCGGGGAGGCGTCACCTTGGGGAAGTGGGCACCATGTTCTTGAGCTTGCCGGGAACTGTGAGGTGGGTGGGATCTGCGGGCGGAGAGCAGCATATGTCAGGGACACGCCAGGCCGCAGCGGGTTCCCATAAGCATTTTAGCACCAGCTGAGAAATAAATACCAGGGCAAACCAAGCTTTGGGGTAACCCGCCAGTAGCACGCACCATTGCTGCGCTCGGCGATGTCGGCGATGGTGAGCTTGATGGCCTGCTTCCCAGCAGGGGTGTCCTACAGGCATGGCAAGTTGTGGCCATGGTTAGCAGCTGAGTTATGAATAATGATTTCAAAACGTGCATGTCCCACGACCGATAGAGCCGGGGTCCTTGCCATGATTTTCTTGAAATCATCGAGCCAGTCCTGCGGCTCGCGGTGAAGTTCCACGAAGACCATTGTGACGGATGTGTCTACCAGCCCTGACTAGCCTTCTACACCTGTTCAGGAGATGCAGTCGGTCAGTCCCTGAACGCAAAATGAAATACACGCAAGGGGAAAGAAAAAGCTCCGCCCGATCAGTAACACCACCAAATACGCAAGCGAGCCCGTGGCTTTGACGTTTTGACGCGCCTCTTTTTCGAAACCACTGATATTCAGAATGGTTGCAGGCCGCATGGCATCTCGCGCGCACGAAGGCCCGGAAGGGGGGGGGGGGGGGGGGGGGATCCGCAACAGACATAGGTAGGGTGCCTGAGCCACGGGGACTCCGAGATGTCCCCAGAGCGACAGCTTCCGCCACAGTCCCAATATCGAACCACACCAAGAATCCCAGCCCGGGTGCCTTTCGCCTGCGCGTTACCGCCGTCGCACGGCGTAGATGTGAGTATCCCGCCGAGGGATGCATGCGACACCCGGTGAGCGCCACGATCGCCCGCCCGTACGCCACATGTCGCATGGAGACAACTCCAGCGGAGCGGGCGCTGCGAGAACCCCAGCGCCCGTCCAACGCCGCTAGCCAAAACGCGTCAGATGAGGCGGCCGGAAGGCACGGGGGCGGCAGTGGGGGAGAGGCCAGTGGCGGAGTGGCGACACCCGGGTGGCGTACGCGGGGTGTCCGCCGACGAGCATTGTTTCGCGCCAACACATACATAAACTGCTAGCGTACTACGCGGAGGTGTACTGTACGCACTCAAGCGGCAGCATGTCTGCCCAGCGACGAAGGACGGCACCAGCAAACCCCGGAACGAACAGCCCGGACCCAAGGGCATCGGACGAGCATGTGTCATGATGGAGTGCAGAGCTACAGATGGCGCTCAAACCCAAGCGCAATCTCCCCGGTTCTCGAGGAGTGCCCCCGCGCGTGCGTCCGCTTCTAGAAGCTGCTCCTCGGAGGAATCAAGACGAAATAGTACCTGCAAACCTATGCTGCCGGACGAGTGCTGCGATGGGAGCGTGCAGAGTGGGCACCCACCGTTGCTGCGCCGTGTTGGAGACAGCGGATACTCCGTGGCCTCGAGCCGCCTGTGCGTTTGCGTAACTTTGGCTTCCTGCGTGTTCCTACTGAGCGAGGCGAAGGGGCGTACTTATCGCTGGACTGAGCACGCAATGCTGAACACGGCGCAGCGCTGCTCGGCACACTCGGTCTGGCACGATGCTGTCTGGCCGGCATGCGCTCACGGCCAAGGACATGCGCCGTTCTACATTACAATTACAGCTACACGCAATGCGGGAATACATTACTTACCGGTACCAGTACCGTAGCGACTGGTGTGAATTACAAAAAGGGCAGTTCCCCAGAATTAGAAAATCAACACAGCAAGCCGCCTAAAAGCGGCCCGCATCCCGCATGAGGCGGGATGGATGAGTGATGCGCACACGGTTCAGAGTCCAAGCCACGCGAGCAAGTGTAGCGACTGGTACAGTGGTACCGTAAGCGACTACTCGTACTCGTTTTATACTCACCTGCTGAAGCAGTGATGTGGCTACAGGTATGCGTGTGCCTGCGGGAAGGTACGAGTTTATACCGTCGTGCCGCACCTACCGTGCCCGCAATATAGCCATTGGTACCGGCCGGTAGTGTGTACCTGTACCTGCTGACTGCTGCTGAAGTAGTTACGTGACTATGCGTATGCTTACGGTAAGGTACGAGTTTATACCGTCGTGGCGCACCTACCGTGCCCGCAATATAGCCACTGGTAGTGCGTACCTGTATTGGTACTGCGTAGAACTGATGGTAGCGACGTAGTAAGCGTAGTAGTCCGATAAACTGGTGAACTAATAAACTAGATGAACGGGTGTGAACTAAAAATGGGGCAGTGACAATCCACCTACCGGTACTAGATTTGTAGTAGTGCGCATTTGTTTTAGCCGCCCTGATGTAACTAATACCAAAAATCCACCTACTGATAAAAATAATAAGGAATAGTACTTAAAGAAATCACAACAATCCTCCTGATGATGCGGCCTGATGAACTGTTAGTGCGTGTGCAGGGTACCTCTACATCGTCCTTTTTTGGTGATTTCCTGATATATATATATTTGCATGAGCTAGCTACATTTCCTGATATATCGCCTTCTGCTGCTAGCTCATATAAATACCGGTACCTGTGTACTTACAACCTGTACTGATGCGTCGAGTCCGATTGCAAGTACCCGGGTCCCAATTTGCGAGCTTTCGTATCCCCGCGCCGCGATGAGCAGCACAGTACCTGTAGCGCCGCTTGTGCGGGCCGCCACGACAACCTTATCCAATCCATGATTTCAGCGTTATGACACCGTACTTTTATCGTATGGACTCACGACATTCGCTCGCCGTCGTCCGGCGGCGGCGCAACCTGCTACTGCGGGGCGCATTGGCGTGCCCGGTCCCAGGGAAGCTAGCCTCGGAGCCTCTGCAATCCACACAGGTGTCGTCCAAACACAGAAACATCCCAAGGAGCTGCCACTCTTCGCTTCAGCATGTCTCTCCTCGCGTCAACCATGACCCGCTTCGGTGCGCTGCTGCTTGGGAGTTGTTGCCGGCGAGCGGGGGTCATGTTGACGTTCCCAACCGGCCGGACCGCTGCTGGCCCGTAGCTCCACTGCACCGTTGGGCCGCCAGTCCCCGTGCTGCACCAGTCACCCCCCTCCCCCAGCACATTCTCACCCACACAGTGCAAAAGAAGCAAAAGAGCAGCACCGAGTCGCCATTCCCCACGGAAAGCGCGTTTCTGACTTACCTGGGCAGTAAGCTTGCCGCTAGCGACCATACGGGCGCCTTAGACACTGGCGCCTTTTAATACGACCTATTCGGACCCCCCTTTGCTCTCTTTGCGTCCCCCCCTCCCCCCGGGAAGCGAGCCTCGTTTTTTATCAGAGGGAAACTGTGGCGAGCCTGCCAGTAGGATGTGAGGGATGTTGGCCCGTGTGCTACGCAGGTGCCAGCATGTCTGGCGTGTCTGTGCAGAGCAGGCCCGCCTCATCTCAGGCGATGCTGGCCGGCCCCCGCATGGTATTACCCCCCCCCCCCCCCCCCCCCCAAAAAAAAAAAGAAAAAGAAAAAGAAAAAAGCACACACACACGCACCGCTGGAATTGCTGGCAGGAGATCCGCTTCGCGTCAGGGGCAGGAACATGTTCTGGTCACTGATGCCCCCCTGCCGTTGTGAAGGCCCCCGTCATCGAGTGCGCCAGCCGCCGCAACCCCAAGAAGGAGAAGGCGCAGCGTAACAGGCGGCGCGCCAACGAGCTGAGGAGGCTGGTGCGATCCCCCACTCAGCGTTTCTGGCCCCTGTGTCCCACCTTGGGCAATCTTCTGCACCCCTAACGCGTCATGGCGCAGTGCTTACCCCCCCTCCCTTTTCTGTTGTGTTTTGCAGAAGATGCAGAAGAGTGGCCAGAGGCCCGGCTTCTTCCAGAGGCGCAACAACAACAACAACAATGACGAGGCCACCGTGTCCGAGGACTACGTTAGCCCGTTCCAGTACGACGCACGCGGCGAGCCCCTGGTGTCCACCTCCACTGAGAACTGAGTACACAAATTGCCGACATGTTACCTTTTGTGCGTGTAATAGTTCTGGCAAGGTCCGTTGGGTGAGCCTCCGAGGTTGCTGGGCCCGCTGTGTGTGCTGGCTGTGATCTGCGCCGGTTTTGCTGAACTCTCCTTGGAAGCGAGTAGGGGCGCGTATCAAAACCGCGACAGCTGCATCGCTCACGGGAGGGGTGTGTGTCGGCGGGTGTATGTGTGTGTGGGGGGGTCTCCTGGGACTCGACTGTGGACATTCTGCGTGCAGCCGTATGGGCTATGAACCGAAGGCACTCGCGAGGGCCAAGCATGCCAACATGTCTCAGCTGGCTGCGTAAATGTGTGAGCTGCACTACACCTTGAGCTGCAGGAATGCCTCCGGCGGCCTCGCTGTCTTTGCTCAACAGCCAGCATTTCGGCCAACCAAACCACTGTGTGGATTCCGGGGACGGGACATGCTCCATCTACCCGGTAGGCGGCCTTCTGCGACCATTGGATAATTACGCGGATAATGTGTCGTCTGCACATGCAGATGGTGTGCCTGGGATCACCGGTGTCGGCATGTGCACCGCCTAACAATCGGGCCTTGTCTAATGGCGCCGTCCCTACAGATGGCGGTTTGATGTATGTTTTTTAGCGCCTGGGGGGGGAGAGTAGGGGGGGGAGGGGGGGGGGGAGGGCAGACTGTGTGCCGTTGTTGTAAACAAATACACATTTGGAAAAAGTACCTGTGTGTTTGCTGTCGTCTGGTTGAGAGTAATGTAATCCTTATGTGGAGGTCAGCCTGGGCACTGGGGCCTGACTTTAGTTGAGGGTCAATTTGGACATCGCACTGCCTCGGTTGAACAGATATCCCTTCCCCCACTGCGGGCATGCGTCCCCACGCTGTCAGCAGCCCTCCGTCCGGAAATCTGCAAGGGCGCGTGGTTGTGTCATCCAGCCCAGGTAGTGACATTTAAAATAACGCCAGCATGCCACTCGAAGCCGTGGCAAGGCGTTCCGCAGCACTGCTAGTAGCCACCCCTCCTGGCATTGCGGGGCCATAACCGGCCTCCTTACTAGTGGTAGCTACCCTGTTTAGCTAGCTCATAGTTTTCAAGCCGCCTCCCTACTGATGGCTCCCATATGATCGCACCGAACGCGCCCACCGCATTTCTTTATATAAGGAGTACGAGCACAGAGTGCCAGTACGCTGCCTCATCGGATATTCAGATGCTGGCGTGGATTCGTCCGCCGTCCCGTCACGTGGCATAAGCTGAAAAGCGCGTCTGTGGATCACCCTCGCACACACGTGCACGCGTGGCCGCGCATTACTCATCCCGCGTCGTGCGGGCGGATGCGTGGGCTTGTGTCGATCTCCTAGCGCTGCTTTTAGCGGTGGAATTAATTGTTACTGCCCTACTTCTGATGTAATTCACACGAGTAGCGACTACAGGTCCTGCCGTAGAGCTCCTCAGTGGCGGAGTGCTACTGAGAAGGTGCACTTAGCCGTTCAGAACCGTATCGCCAACTGCTGACCATTTCTAAATCCACCTACCTGCCCGTACAAGCACTACGGTTTTGAATATACATTACCCGTACCAACCACCCGTGCGAAGCAGTGCTGCTGCTTGTGCTTCTACCCATATACCGAAACCCACTCGATCACGACACTGCTGTCACCAGCACCTAGCAGCCACCCGTCAGGTACCCCGCCACCCAGCAGCGCTGCTGTCACCGCCCAGCGGCACCCGCGACCACAAACCCATCTGTCTGCCGCGGCACGGCTGCGGTCCCGGGTCGGCAGTGCCTCCTCCCTCGTATAACCAGCTTTCCCCTGCGCAGCTACTTCTTCGCAGCTGTGATGGACGCGGGCCGGAGCTCGCAGGACGGCGGGCCGGAGCGGGGGGAGCTGGGGTACAGCGGCGGCTGGGCGGGCGGGCGCGGCGGGTTCCCCAGCTCGGCGGGGGCGCAGCAGCATCAGCAGCAGCCTCGCCCACAGAACGACAGCACGCCCTGGCGCCTGGCGCAGCATGAAGGATTCTACCATGACGCCATTCCCTATGCGGGGGGTCAGGCGCAGCAGGCGGCGTACATGCACTACGCTTCCGAGCTATACCGGCACCAACAGCAGCAGCACCGCCAGCAGGATCACCACGGACACAGCCAGCAGCAGCAGCAGCAGCAGCAGCAGCGGGAGGCGGAGCGAGGCTCCTCCTTCCTGGCGCCCTACCGCATGTCCGCACCCAGCCGACTACACGCGGACTATACAGACGAGTGGGGCTCGCTGGGGTCTAGGCGCATCGCGCCGAACGGAGGCGGCCCCCGGCGAGGGGTGATGCAGGCGGAGGAGGCGCTGCACGCTGACGCCGGTGAGGACGCGGGGCGACACGTCCGGCGCGGCTGGTCGGAGATGGGGGCGGTGCTGGCGGGCGGCGATAGGCTGCACGCAGAGGGGCTGTCTCCGGAGGCGGCGGGCCTGCCGGCGTGGAGCAACGAGCAGTTTGAGGAGGCGACAGTGGAGAAGGCGCGCGACAGCTTCTCGGGCCTGGGCGGCTTCTTCGCGGCGCAGCGCGAGGGGCAGACGGTGGAGGAGCTCATCTCCAGCGTGGGCGACGAGGAGCTGGCGGTGCCGGACGTCGCGCTGCCCTCCTCGATCGACCCCAGCTGGCTGCGCGGGCCCAGCTTCCTCACCAACAGCCTTCCCGCCGCGCTCGCCGCGCGCGCCGCCTCCTTCTCGCGCGACGGGCCCGGCGCCAGCCCCTCCCGCCCCCCAACGCCAAGCCCACCGGGCGCGGCCCCTCCTTCTCAGGCCGCTCCAACTTAACAGGCGGCGTGGCGTCCATGCTGCTGGCGGGCCGCGAGCAGCTCATCCAGCTCGCCAGGGAGGGCACCTTTGAGAAGCTGCCGGACAGTGTCGACGGCGCCGAGCAGGGCGGGGGCGGCGGCGACCCCCTGGCGCGCGGGCGCGCGGAGCTCATCCGGCTGGCCTCCGAGGGCGCCTTTGCCAAGCGGGGCGAGGACGGCGCGGGTGCGGGCGCCGCCGGGGAGGCGCAGGCGTCCCCGGACAGCCCGCGCCTCCCCGGCGGCGAGCGCGTGCCCTCCTTCACCCTCGCCGGCTCCTTCTTCGCCAAGCAGGCGCCCCCCTGCGCCCGCAGCCCCACCTACAGCTGCCCCAAGCTCCCGGCCGCAGACTCCCCGCTGGACGCCGCCCGCCCCGTCGCGCGGAGCCCCTGGCCCGCGGGCCCCCACCCCATGGCCGCGGGGCGCGCGGAGCTGGCGCAGCTGGCGGCGGAGGGCGCCTTCGAGCGGCGCTCCTCCCCGGGCAGCAGCCGCCACAAGCCGGGGTACCCCAGCGCCCTGGGGCTGCTGGCCGGCGCCACCTGGGACGACACCGCCGCCGGGGCGGCCACGGCGGCTGGGGATGGGGAGGGGGAGGGGCTGGAGGAGATGGTGGTGCGGCGCTCCAGCGCCTCGTGGTCGCGCAAGGAGGCGGCGCGGCGGGCGATGCGGCAGGGGCAGCCGGGCGCGGCGGGGCGGACCTCCGGGGAGGCCACCCCGGGCCCCGCCTCTGCCCCGCCCGCGTCGCAGGCGCCGGCGCAGCCCGAGGGCGCGGTGCCGTCTCCCAAGCGGTCGCGCCTGGGCGGCGCCCCCGCGGAGCCGCCCGCGATGGCGGCACAGGAGCTGCACAGGGAGCGCGCCAAGGCGCGGAAGCGCGAGGCGGCGCGGCGGCGCTACCACGACCAGTTTGCCAAGATCAAGGTGGCGGAGGCGCAGCTGGGGGCGCTGAGGGAGGTGAACGCCGGGCTGGCGGGGGAGCTGGCGGGGGAGGCGGAGGCGGAGGAGGCGCTGTTCCAGCGGCGCATGGAGCTGGAGGCGGTGCAGCGAGTGCTGACCATGGCCAACCGCACCCTCAAGCGGGAGCTGGCGGACCTGCAGGCGGGCAGCGGCGACTAGGCATGGGACAGGAGTGCAGGCACTCCTGTCCTCTCCGGGCACGACCGACCTCGCATACAGAGGGCGGAGCCCCTGCGAGCAGTCGCCGAAGCCCCAGCAGCAGTGACAATAGCGACACGACAGACACACCGGGGCCGCGCCCCGCCCCCTCCGTACCCGCGCTCACCTCCCCACCCCATCTACGGGTGGGACGCACCTACTACAGTAGCCCTAGTTATAATAAGCCTGGAACTGCTCCTGCACGCAACCTGTAAGAGCCTTCACGCACTCTCGTTCTGCTAAGGTTGTGTCTACGCCCTGACCTCGGACGGGAAGGGCAGGCGCTGATGGCATTACGGCTGATGGCCTTACCGCCCCAGCACCTCGCGCCATCCCATCCCTCCGCTGCGCACATCTGGGTCTTCGGCATGGCGTCCGGGCGGGGGAAGCGCCACAAGAAGTAGGGGTGGGGGGGGGGGGGGGGAGGGCTGCCAAAGGAGGAAAGGATGGAGAGGGGCCGGGGGGCAGCAGACCGTCGACAACTGGGGCGGGTATTGCTGCAGCTGGTAAGAACCCCTATGCTGGGGTCTTCGCTCCTTGGGTCTCTTCAGCACATGGTACGGGTGCCACGGCATTTGGAAGAAGACAGCCAGTAAAAAACAGCGCATTGTATGTTTCCACCCAACACCAGACGAATCCATAACTGATACACAGCGCAACTAGGAAAGTGCCGCCGGGCGCCCCCAAAAGGCCTCTGAGTATTAGGGCTTTCTTAGAAGTGTGTCAGCACCCGTACCGTACTGTACAGTACAGAGTACAACACAGGCCATGGGAAGTGGGGAGGGGACACCACTGCGCCCCCCCTTGATCGGACTTCACAATGAAATGTAACATGCCGTCTTGGAGCGCGCATCCGCTCCCGCCGACATGCGCTCAGGGCCTGCGATGTGGTTGCACTGGGCGACCTACTATCCGCTATTGTAACATGCAGCCTTGAAGCTGAGTCCCCTCCCTCTTCGGGCTTGTTGTCGGGCGGGCGTGTGGAAGCACAACACCTTATTGTGCTATTTTGCGCATGGAATTTACAATCCCCAGGAAAAAAAAACTCTTTAACCCCCAGAATTCCCCTTCACCCTTTACATGATAGGGCGCAAGGACGCGGCGGCCCCACGAAGGACAATGCCGCACCATCCCAGGCAGCAGGGGCACCCTCACTCGGCCCAGCCCTGGGCATGGCGGCCCGGGGCATCTTGTTTGCGCGCGTCATCAGTCGCCGCTGGGCATCTCGCCCGCCACGATGGGCGCGTGGTCCTGCCAGTACGCGGTGGACGCCTCGTACGCGCCGCGGTCCAGCGTCACGCCGCTGCCGCCCTCCTCCTTGCCGAGCGCGTTGCGCATCATGGTGATCGGCTGCATCGGCGTCTCAAAGGCCTCGTCCTGAGCCTGCAGGGAATGAGAGCCGGGGGGGGGGGGGGGGGGGGGGCGGGGGGGGTATTGAACATGTAGCTGAGGGGGCCCCAAGCAATGCTTGGCAATGTAGATTCTGAAGTTCAGTGCCAACGCGCTGGGCTCGCTGCTGCCTTACGTTTGGACCCCCCCCCCCCCCCTGCGCCTAGCGAAGAGGAAAACACAATGTTTTCCATGTGGAATCCCAACTCGTGGGTCGACATAATAATTGGTGTCCTGTACGGATGCCCTATAATCATCTGGCAGCATTGTTTCTTCCCTCCTTAGGATAGGTGGTGGTGGTAGCCGTGGTGTTTAGGGGTGTTGGGGGAAGGGGAGGGCCGGAAAGGAGGCGGGGGGGGGGGGGGGGGGGGGGTACCTTGATGGAGATGATGCCCCAGGGAGAGTCCGGCAGGTCCGGGTCCTCCACGGGGCCGCCCTGCCGCTCCTGCAGCCGCACCGCCGGGGACCATCTCAGCGCTGGCGGAAGCCAGGAGGGGACATCATCCGATCTAGTGCAGCCAGATGAGCGAGGGTGATGGAAGGGGGGGGGGGGGGGGTGGGGCTCGCCATTCGGGCGCGGTACTCCTGGATGAGCTGCTCACGCGAGTAGAGGATGACGTCCAGCATCTTGGCGTCCGGAACCTGCCGCCACGTGGGCGCCAAGGGCTGCTCACTACTGACGCCCGAGAGCACCCCCCCCCCCCCTAACCCCCCCAAAAAAGGCAGCACGGCGAATGGGGAGCGGGGGCTGTGGCTCGCGCACCTCCACAAGGGACTCCGGGAACCAGCGCGTGAGGACGGCGAGCTCGTCGGGCCGCCGGCGGGAGTACCCGCAGCGCAGGAGGCCCTTGTTCTCCTCCGTGATCGCCAGGCAGCCCACCTTGGCGCCCACAAAGTTGGGGATGATGACTGCGCGTGGCGCCGGGGGGGGGGGGCACCCGTCAGCGGCGGGGGTTCCCGGGCAGGCGGGTAGAGAGCGTGGTTCAAAGAGGGCCCGAGGACGAGGGGATTGGTGCCGAAACCCTGGATGTCCGCATTTAATATTGTCAGGAATATGCCATTTTGTTTCTGCGGGAATCGCCACCGGTATTTCGAGGACGGACATAGCGACTTTTGTAATGTTACGCCATTTATTTGCGGCGTTTTGTTACTTCCGGGAAATTTCGATTCTATTATTTCCAAAATAGTCACTAAATACTATTCGCGACCGGGGGGCGCACCGTGCTTGCAGAAGGGCGCGTATCCATCGACCAGCGCCTTCCCGCCCTCCTCATAGGATTTCTGCACCCGGGCGACGAACTCCGCCTTGTCGAAGCTGCGCGGGAAGGCACTCGCCGTCAGGGGTGCATCTGTGGTGGGGGCAGGACGGAGGGCGGGCAAGCGTCTGGTTGGCCAAGTTGGGGGGCTCACCTGATGCGCGTGCCGCTGTAGTTGGGGTCATCCCACTGCCGCTGGGCGAACTGATGGGGGAAAGCGGGGCGATGGAGAGGGGAGGGGAGGGGGCGGATGTGAAAGCCAGTAGCTGACGGATCAGCGCACAGCGGATACAGTGATACTTCTGTACCCGGTATATTGGACACTCGCCCCCCCTTCCCCCCCAAGCTCACGATAGGGGTGGGTTCATGGGTTCATCTCAGGGGTCCAATATTTGTGTATGGTATCACTGGGGTTCATCGGGACCGCACCTCGTCCAGGAAGAAGGTCTCGCTCACCAGGCCGGCGTCCATCGCGCCCACTGGTGTCGCGCAGCCGCCGGTGGCGGTGGCGAGGCTGCGGCGGCGGTGCGGCCACGGGGTCACCACCCGCTTGTTGGCGCTGCGCGGGTCCCCGCCAGCGGCTGGGCGCCGAGTGGGCGGGGCGACGGCGGCGAGGCGGCGGGAGCCCGCGCGCGCAGCCCGGGGCAGGAGGGCAGAGCAGACGCGGGCGGCAAGCAGCGGCATGCCAAACTGCGGGCAGCCTGGCGGGTTCAGACGGATACGGGCGAGATGTTGCCGAGCAGTCTACAGGGTATGGCAGTCTCGGCAGTGTGCTGTGAGTTTGCGGAACTGAATACCATCTGCTCTCTGCCACCAGCCATATGATCCAGCACACGGCGGGTGGATTGATCTCTCGCGACAAGTATACCTGGTCGTACTGATAGCAGCGCCCTGGAGATCGATTCTCGCTCTAGCGACCATAGGTACCGGTACCAGGTACCGGTACAGGGTACTTGTCGTATGATATCGTTATTTTCTATGGCGGGTAAATACGTAAATACCACCCGGGTACCAGTACTGGGACCTGCTGGCGCAGTAGCAGCGCAGTGAAGTGCTGCCAGCCAACGGCGGGAGAATTCCGTTGCGGCACAGTATGTAAAGTATTAAGAACTCGACAATGTCATTATTATTATAGATATATGTTTATTATGTAATCAACAATAGATCCATACATAAAACTGTACATAGGCATCTATATAGATTATGTGGACCGCCTGGTTTCTGGCTTTGGTGCGTGAGGCGCAGCAGTAGGTGCATATGGAAAATAACACCGGATTAGTTCGGATTGTGGTATTGCAATATCATTATGGTATGGCATGACGGGTATGCATGTGGCCCCGCGGGCCGCCGCCCCGTTCATTTGTTAAACAATACAAAATATGCTCCGCAATTTTCTAGATTGCTACGTATACCGGGAATAAAGAATAGTATTTATATATTACCTGCAAAAAGCGCATCACATTCGGCGCATGCGCTAGTTGCTGACTACCCCTGAAACATGGAGAAAGGGAGTGTATCATGACTGGGCATGGGTGTAGTGTGCAAGCGACATGACATGGGCATCATTACTCCCCGCAGGGGCAACGACACATTGTGGGCAAGCTGTAGTAATAGTGTGCGTGCGAGTAACTAATGTATGTGTGGTATGCGCGTGGGCAAAATATATGCCAGTGAGGGGGAATTGGTGTCTGGCATGCCTTTAGCATGTACATGCGCCCAATAATTGCTTACTTAATTACCGTGACGTGAGTGACTTGCCTATGTAGTAGTGCCCCACGAGCGGCGTGTAAGCCTTTCTCATGAATGTAGGAAGTTACCATGCTCGTGTCACGTGTGGGAGAGGGGGGGGGGGGGGGGGGGGGCTGCGCAAGTTACTTGTATTGCTTGTATTTGCAGCATTGTTTGCCGCACCACCGGCGGCGTTGGTAACGGCATTGTCGGTGTTGGTATTGCGCCATCGTGTCATGCACGTTTGCAGTGCATGCACCACACGACACGAGATAGGATATAAGAAGACGATTAGAGGATTGGAAACAATGAGACATGGCAACTTAGATACGAATGGGCGGCATCGACATGCATTCACAACATAAGTAAAATACAATAATATTTCATGTTTTTCGCAGGTTTTCTGTAACTGGATCGCTGCCTCAACGGCCGCCTTAGAGACGCTGCGCAAAGGGTTTCATTGTTCAGTCCTGTCCCGGGGGCGAAATATATATGTTTCACATAGACTGTTTCGTGTATGTGGAACTGCTGATTCATGACAGAAAGAAGTGATACCGCTAAAATACAGAGTACTGGCGGTGACGATAAGTGGAGACAGCTCAAAGAGAAACCTTACAATAGCTGTTGATTGGGTAGAATGTTAAGCGCCATCGATTATGATGATGATAGTATGGCAATACCCAAGGGGGGGGGGGGGGGGGGGGGGGGGGGGGGGGGGGGGGGGTTCGGAGATGAGGAGATATGGTCTCGGAGCAGGTTACCTTTTGCGGCCGCGGACATGTGAATCCGTTGTCGCGGCATAGTGGGCGGAGATTACCGAGACGCCGAGTCGCCCGTCGTCACCTTTCGCGCACTACAGCGACAAGGGGCTACGCCGGGCGCATCTACTTCCACGTGGAGGAACTGCACACTCCTGGCAGCGCTGCGGCGGAAAATGTTGACGCGCTGATGTCGATGATGACTTCGAAGACGATGCTGCTCACGACGGACGTCGACGAGGAGTGCCCGTATTATGTATACATATGATGATAAAGCACTATTTCGCAGGATGGGTGGCTCGCACATTGCATGCCGCGTTCATCGTTACCACTGGCCGCCCTTGCAGCTTGCCGCCGCTATGACTACATTGCCTGCTTGTTGTGGGGATTGCAGCAAGCATTTATGGTAGCAACAGCCGGCATGGCGGAGTAGCCATCACTGCCCGCGGCACACACACACACACACACACACACACACACACACACACACACACACACACAAGCCCATCATGCGTGATCTGCAGTTTCTTTTAGGGACTGCCTCTGAACTGATGTATCTCTAAGCATCGGCCATTGCTGGATTGTCAGGGCCATGCTTAGGGCTTCTGGGCTTAGGGCATTGGCTTGGGGCTTCTAATCCTCGTAGAAAAATGACATTTCTTACATTTTTATTTTTGTTATTTATTCCAAAACTTAGGGCTACAGCTCGGCACCCAATTGAGGTCAGGCGATGCCCTTTAGCATTCCCAGGCCTCCGGACTGGGCGCGTCCAATCACACCATACAGTACCATATTCCAAAACTCCACAAGCCAGCTGTCTCACGGCCCGGCTCCACAAACCCGCATAGGGTCGGCCGGAGCCCGCAGCATGCAGCCCTCTGAAGGCCAACCCTCGTAAAATCGTAGTGAGGGGACATGCAGTGCCAGTTCCTAACTACCCATGCGCGTTCGCCGCCCATAATGCCGCATGTGGCTGCCCAAAGCACATCACGATGAACAGAGGCTGGCTGTCCGACTCGTCCTGAGCATACTTCCGTCCAGGACACACGCAGCGACGGAGGGTGCGCAACCTTTAACAGCTGCTTTGAAACCTTTAGAAGGCAGTACCGCCACAGAAGCCCGCAGCCGGTTCATTGCTTCTATCAGTTGCCGCATACGTGGCACCTATTGCTGCGGGCGGTCAAGTTGATATTCGTTGAGCGGCGTTCACGTCGGCATCGGCAACTTATAAGCTGCAGCCTTACCGTCAAGTCTGCTCTTGATGAGCACGCCAGCGCGGGCGCGGTGGCTTAGCCGGCATGCACAGCGCGGACGTGCAGACAAATCCAATGGCAGCCAAGCGGGATTGGCCGTCAGTCAACGGACAGTAAAGCGCCAAGTACAGCCAAAGGCGGCCGTAAGAACAACTCGGCTTGGGCGGCGGAGAGCATCAAGCCAGCACGGCGAAAGGCAATTTCAATTTCCAGGCGGGTGCAGGCTGGCTGGAGCTTCTGGCGCAGGAGCACACGCCACTGCTTCAAGGCGCTAATGGAGGGCTCTGGCGAGACGAGCAGCATGGCAAGAGCGTTGCCCTGTGGGTCGGACACAGGCGGGCTGTCCGGGAGCGGGTGCATTGGGAGTTGCGGCATTGAGTGGAGTTACGGCACCGCTAAGCGGAGGCGCATGCTGACGCACACACCTAAAGCAGCAGCATGCCATGGCGCCCCTCAGGATGGATGCCATGCACCTGGGGACGCCTCCAGCACCCCCCGCGTGACCCTGGGCGCCAAGCTCTCCGGACCGTAGATGGCCACCAGGCGCTCGCCCACCGTGTCCGTGTCCAGTGTCTTGTCCGCCAGGACTGCCCACCGCCAGGCGGGGAACTGCGTGGAAAGCGTGCGCGTCAGGATGTCGCAGTGGTAGACGTCCTCCACCAAGTAGAGACCCGTTGGCTTGAGGGACTTGGCCAGTGCGAGGAAGGTGGCCACCTGCCACGGCTGCCGGTGGTCCCCGTCGTCGATGATGATGTCGAACTTCACGCCCGCAACTGCGCGCACCTGACATGTGTGGGAACAACGACGGGAAGGCGCGTCATTACTGATTGTCTGCAGTTATGGTCTGCGATTGGCGAGGCGTCGTGGGGCTTAGTTTCTATAGCGGTGAGGGAGGGAGGGGGCAATCATGACGCGGCATGGGCGCCACGGCGCATCACATGACCCTATATCTCCAGCATGTGGCGCTCACGAGAGCGTACTTTGATTGACATAGATATAAAGGGTGTTGATAGCAAGGACAGCTAGCCCGGGACTTCCCTGAGGGCAGTTGGCAGATTAGAAGCTACATGCCCTCTTTTCGGGAACCGTGTGGCAAAGTGGTAAGCTTCGGGGTAGTGCAGATGGTCGATGACAGTGTTAGGCGAGGCAGCTTGAAGGGAGGCAGCGGAAAGGCCACTGAAGAGTGCACAGGCGCCGCCGCTGCCGAAAGCGGCGTGGTGGGCAACAGGACTGCACCAGGTCGAGAGTGCGGGACGAATCCAGGACCATGGTTTTGATGTTGGCATCCATGGGGAAGGAGGGGATGGCGGGGTCGATGTCCACCCCAAAGATGCGCGACTCCTGGCTGAACAGCTCCCGCCACATCTTGATGCTGCCGCCTTTCTTCACTCCGATCTCCTGCCAGGACACAGCGCCGGCATGATACGTGATGCCAGTCGCAGGACACGGCGTCGTGTAGGTGTCTTGCGGCAAGACACCTACACCAGGCAAGACAAGGCGGCTTGCGGCCGTACCATGACGTTGACAGTCTGCTTGACGTACGACTCCAGCAGGATGTCGTAGTAGTCCGTGCAGTTATGACGATCCATCTTGTCTGTGCCGAAGTCGGCCGAGAGGGCGCTCTGCCCCGTCCTCTGCCCGTGCCGGGTGAGCACGTCGGTGACGGATGTGAACACGGCCCCCGTCTTCTGGTGTCTGTCCACGCTGGCGTAGGACTTGTACACGCACTGGACCAGGATGCCCGCGAAGGAGTCGCCGCCGACGCCCGTGGAGGCGGCGCGGTAGAGGTAGTAACCAAGCAGCCCCAGGCAGCACCCCGCCATAGCCAGCCTCTGGGCCGCGCTTCGCCGACCGCGCACGTTGCCCTGCGATGGCAGGATGCCCTGCTGCCTCCGCTGCATCGCTGCCGATGCCGCCCAGCGCAGCCCCTGCCTGCGCTGTATGGGCCTTTGGGAGATGGGCCCCACTCGCCGCCGCAGCAACTAAGGAAATAAAGTATCTCGCGTAGTATGGTAGTGAGTAGTCGCTAATCCTTATACCATATGGTGTCCGAGCTTCTGTTGCGAGTTGCCACCGTGCTGCCTTCCCATTCGTCGCCCATCGCGGTTATTGGGCGGTGGAGCGCGATTGCACGACGACGACTTCCAAGTCGCGGCGCGACATGATGATGCGTCCATACCGACTCTGAGCTAATCCTCCCTGATGATGATTATTTATGGCAGACGGGCAGTGCAGCTCTAGTATTACTGACTAGGTCACCTACCGTCGTAGAGACGCTGCAAGGGTTTCACTGGTGCCAGTCCTGTCCCGGGGGCGAAAAAAACAAAAAAAGGTCACCTACAGATTTTTTTTCTAGATTTCTCTTCGCGGAAACGGATTACATGAATCTCATAAGCGTGATGCGCGCGCCTGAGCTCGGAGCCAGGAGCTCGGAGCCCGCGCAGTGGAGCACGGAGCTCGGAGCTCGGGGCACGCTTGTCATGCGGAGGGCCTCATCAGCGCTTGTACTCACTTCGCATTTATTTCCAGCTCCTTTTCGCTCACCCTCAGCCTCTGCACTCACGCACACACAAGAGTTGCCGGCCTCAAATTCCGCGCTCTACATGTTATGGTAGCTTAGGAGCGTTAGGCGCAGCGCATCGACGACCTATTCCCGGCAGCCACCGCACTGCTCACCGCGGCTCTAACCTGGCAACTGACCACCCTCTTTCAAGGCACCTTGCATGCCATCTCCGCCCCGGGCATCGAGTCGGGGGAGTAGTGTGGTATTGCGCACACCGACGGCCGCAGCACAGTGCAAACCCATGCCGGCGTACATCCCGGTTTAACGCATGTAATAATAAACGCCCAGTAACGCTACAGCCGACCCCGACAGTCGCGCCCCCGCGCCGGCGACTGCGGCACTTACAGTCGCGACGCTCAATGATCGACGCTCAAGGAGCAACGCAGCTACCAGGGTGTATAGGTAGGGCAAGCGCAGCATGCGTCTCACTGTCGTACAACCTGAGCGCAATTATGTCGACACCGACACCGAGTACTAGAGCCAGATCATCGGCCCCGGGCTCGAATCCGCCCCCCGGCATCTACAAGCACCCCAAGTGTACCACCTCCACGGCGACGATAGCTACCGCACTCTTGAGCGCAAGGGGCACTCCGCTAGCCTTGAAGACTACCGCAACAATGCGTGATGTACAGCTTTATATTCCAGCTCCGCTAACGCGGCGGCAGCTGCGGCTCTGGCGGCGCTTACGAGCCTGCCCCCAGACTAACCGTGGTACGCGGCGGCGCTCGTGGCCCTGCGTGAGAGCCATCGCACCAACTAACCTGCGTGGTGAAAGAGGCCCTCCGTGTGCCTTGTCTGACGTATCCAACACATCAAGATAGGAGGAGCGACGTCGGACCTCAATGGAGTCTTCGCGGAACTCGGCGAAGGGCCGACCACTACCTCAAGCTCGCCCCAACCCTCGCGTCGTCGGCGTACAGCGAGGAGTATGTCCGGTTCCGGGCGCAGGCGCGGAATGTCGCCGTTGCGGCAGGTGCTAAGGGCGTCGAAGGACGAAGCGGCCTTCGCACGCGTTACGCCGGGCAAGCCCCAAGGACCCCCTTGCCCAGGCAACCCCAGAACCGCCCCCAAGAAGTGGCGGGATGGACCGCCGGGCCGATATTCGTGCACTTCTACTTCTCTCTATATGCGTCATCGCGTGCGGAAGAAGGTAGCCGAATGGCGAGCTATCGGCGCGAGCGGGCAAGTTTTGGATTGGAACTGCTTGGGGGTGCGGATACCATGGATAAACAACAAAAACCCCACCGTTCAACAACGGCGTCTCTATGAAGGACGCGACCCCCGAGCAGCTAGTTATATGGACAAGGAGCTACCGCGGTTTGTACGCGCCGGCACACGTGGGAGCAGGGCTGCTCACGGCGGTGGGTGTCCCGGCTCTTTTTGGTGCCGAAGCCATGCACCAACAAGTGGCGTCTGATTATCGACCTCCGGGATCTCAATGACTACAACAAGGAGCACCCTCTCATCTACAAGACCCTGAAGGTACTGGATAACCTAACCCGGGCGGGCGACTTCTTGGATTGTGTCCTTTGCCCTGGCGGACGGCTACTACATATTGCCTCGGCAGCAACAAGGCCGACCGCGATTATTTGACTACCGACTACCGCAGGACCTTGTACCGCATGGCCGGACTACCGCTATGGGATGGAGGTATAGCAGTTACTACTTCTTTATGCTGACGAAAGTGTTCGCGAGCGGCACCTACGCAACCCGGTGCCTACCCCGCCATCGGACTCGCTTGTGGAAGCCAACCCATCAAGAAGCCGACGCGACGCCAACCCGCCGTGGCATGTGCTACCTAGTATGCTTCACTCGCGCGGAAGTTGCAGAAGTCCGGCGCGGCGTGTACTGTCATCGCGCCTCAATGGCCGGGCCAGCAATGGTACCCCCTGCTGGCCGAGTTGGCGGACGAGGTAATACTTTACCCGCCTCCTCGTGACACTTTCTTCCCCGGGAAGCTGGGCTCGTACACGGGCGTTGGTTGCCCGAGATGGAGCGTCGCCGTATTTTATTCGGTACCCATGAGGCCTAGATCGGCCGATTGCTGTTGATTGGGTCTACTTGTGCACCGCGACCCCCGTCATCCATTGTGACACGACAACTCCAATCGGCGGTGGTACCAGACGGCGCGTACCACTCGTTGTCCACGAACGCGTCGCTCTCGACCGCGTACGGTAGAGACGCATGGAGCCGGCGCAGCGCGCCCCGTAGGCCGCGTCTATGCCTGCCCCTGTCAGGGCCCTCGTGCTAGGCCGCGACGACCTTGAGACCCGGGTACTGGACCTACTACCTGGAGCCTTGGATCCAAACAACAAATACGGCATGTGCGTGCGCCGTTATCTGCAATAATGCACTACGGAGCAAAACATTGAACCGCTACGACATGCGACGTTTTGTGGCCTAAATCGGCGACTCATGTACCGTCGCCGCGACGAGCCTGCAGTAGTACATGTTTGTTGTGAACGCATTTTTCGGCGATCACATTGGTCGAGCCGGTGGCCATCGTCCCGCTCTTGTCTGCCGCCACACGTGGGCTCGATAGCTTGTGGACTCGGTGGGCCATACGTGGTACAACAACAACCCATATCGCGGACCCGAAGCTGCGAGCAACCGCCTTAGCCCCGGTGATGCGCCAGATCCTTGATTCTGCGGTTACCCTTTGTACCACCCGGGTATGGCACCCGGTTAATCTATGTACCTCGCATAAAGCTTTTCCGGGGGCTTTGGCCTAATGCGTCAATTCTATGTTCTTTGCTCGACATGAGACTGGTCTGCAGTGTCAACCGGGTGACCTAGTCGTGGACTGCACCGGCGGCGGTCACATCGTAGTGTTCGAGCGCAAGAGTATAAGGGTGATCAATGTATGGCAGTTCCGGATAAGTTGTTGCTCATGCTCCCGCGTATCCGGTGCCATGGGACACTGGAGGATTTACGGGAGTCTGTGTTTCCAAAAAAACAAAGTAGCCTTCAACAGTGGTTTCTACCGCGAATAATAAGAACGCGTCCCGGAGAAGTTTTGGGCTCTTTATTCGAAGGACCCGACTCCCACCTGGGTCTTCAGCATGATAAGTGACTGGCTCTATAGCGAGAGGCCGCATCGATGGGCGCGACTCCCCCCCCCCCCCCCCCCCCCCGCCCCATCCAGCCATGGCATTTTTAAGTGGACATCGCAAAAACTGCTTACGAATCGGCTCGCTCGGCATCGGCGGCTGCGTGCATCATGCATGGCGCCGCTTCCCAAGATACGGCACTTCGGTCACTTGTCTCCTACCAGAGTACCAACACAGTGCTAGAGACCAAGTATATCGATCGATATCACCATGATGCCCACTCCCGCAGCTTGGTATTTCTTATTTTGCGCTCTTCAAGATCTGCACGGGCTCAGAAAGCGGTGTGTTGGACCACAAGGCGGTGCGCAACGAGCCGCCAGACGCGGCGGCGTCGTCACGGGTGAACTCGAATTTGTGCGGCTTACTGATGTCCTGAATGTGGTCTTGGAAATGGGGCCTTAACCACTCTGAGAAGTCGAGGGAGAATGAGAGCTCAGCAATCTCCGGAGTGGGCGAGAATGCCTTCGCCACCAAGTCAAGAAAGGCCTCGATTGTGTAGGCGGAGCTGCGAGATAGCGCAAGACTGATGCGGCTGAAGATCTTGTCAACCCGTTCGTGAGTGTGCCCGACAGGCAAGAAAGCCAAATGAATGACGTCGCAGATGCCGATAGACACAAGCCAATTGCAGAGGGCCGCCACGTTCCTATTCTTGTTCTCCCTGACGGTGTTGTCCATCTGGATTCTGATGTACGGAATCTTTCTACCACGGTGTTGAATTTCCTGCATCGCAGACCAGATTTCATCAGTCCATGGCTACCGGACAACCACGGCGAACCTATCGGGAGGCTAACGAGCTCACCTTCATGATCGTGATCCATATCAGAGTGCACGTCGTGGACGAATCGTGGGGGATGGTGTTGGTGTAGTAGTAGATGTCGTCCGGGCGGTATCCGTCGTACTTCACACAGGTGAGGTGGTACTTGAGGAGCATGTCGGGCTTCACAGTCTTGGGGATGCGAACCCAGTGAGGCAGCAGGGTCTTCGCGGAGTCCATGCTATCAATTTCGAAGAAGAAGAAGTTTCCATGGCCAAGGCGCGACTGGAAGACGGCGTTGTTCAGATCCCTTCGTTCCTGGCGCACTCTCTCGAGGTGTACCTTCTGCTCAGCTCTGACCTGACGCCTCACCAGCTGCTGATGTTGACGGTGCACTAGACGTTCCTCTGGCGTCATGTCCTTTGTGCAAATCTCGCGAGCTTGGTCTCTGAGTGCTTTGCCCGCCGCGCATATGGGACAGTGGCTGAATCGCTTCACCTTCGGCGTGGTGACATCCGGGAACTCTTCCTTCCAAGTCCGGCGGAAAGTGTCGAACGATGCGAGCTTCACTTCGCTCTCGGTAGCCAAATCTACAAAGGGGCAGGGGCATGATAGGTCGGTATACCAATAAGGTCTCATAATGCGAGACAGAAAGTTCGGTCTAAAGTGGGTCGAAATAATTATATCGGTAGTGGGTGAATAATTTTGTAATCAGCTTGGCGAAACAATCTGTCATCTGTGTGACGAAACGGTATGTCAGTAGTGGGACAAAACCGTCTCTCAGCAGTGGGACAAGACGTTCTCTCTGCAGTGGGACGATATCGGCTAATTATGTGGGACAAATACTTTTGTGGTCGGTGGGACGAAACGGTATGCCATGAGCGGTGCGAAACGTTTTGTCATCAGTGGGACGAAATCGGTCCGGCGTCGGTGGGACTAAACGTTCTGGCGATAGCGGGACGAAACGGTTTGTCATCAGCGGGACAAAACGGTCTGTCATCAGAGGGACAAAACGGCATGTCATCAGTGGGACGAAACGGTTCGTCATCAGTGGGACAAAACGGTCTGTCATCAGCGGGACAAAACGGTTTGTCATCAATGGGACGAAACGGTTTGTCATCAGCGGGGCGAAACGGTTTGTCATCAGTGGGACGAAACGGTTTGTCATCAGTGGGACGAAACGGTTTGTCATCAGTGGGACGAAACGGTTTGTCATCAGTGGGACAAAACGGTTTGTCATCAGCGGGACAAAACGGTTTGTCATCAGCGGGACGAAACGGTCTGTCGTCAGCGGGACGAAACGGTATGTCATCAGTGGGACAAAATGGGCCTCACCACGGAGAATGGCGTTGTCGTCCTCGGCCCACGACTTGTAGTAGTAGTAGACGCAAATCTTGGTCGTCCAGGGAGGTAGGTGCTTCTTGAAGGTCTCGCTGTTTCCGTCATGAAAAGGCATGATCTCGACGTGACCGAGGTCATCCGAGAAGAAGTGCTCGAGAAACATGCGCACATGCTCCCTCGGTCCGGTCTGTATGCTCTCGTATTGCTTGCGCTGCCTGATGTACGTGGGTTCGTTATCCACCACCGACCGCTGGATCACGAGACGTCTGTGTTTCGAGACCTGATGCAAGACCTCCCACGCAAGCCCACACGTGTAGATGGGGCCGCGATGATCGAAAGATCGCAAGTAGCCACCGTGATCGAACATGTAATCGAACTTGTCGGATGCCGACTCGTAGCCACCCCTGAGAACCTGAGCGAGCCGGTCAAAGGAGCGGTTCTGATTGCCAGAGTATACGGTCAACGCACGGTCCAACACGGCATCAACGAGGGCCTCTCCGCACTGTGTGTATAGCTTGTGCACGCACTTGCGCGAACAGCATGGCGACAGCTCGCTAGCCTCCTTGGCGAGCATGAGGCGGATACAATCGCGAGAGGTGCGCTTGCTGATCAGAGACGAGACCTTGCCATTACCGCTTTCGGCGACCTCATCGCAGCCCTTGCCCCACGTGTACTTCCTTTTCTCAGGCTCCTTACGATCACTCGCACGCGCGTCGCAATCACACGAGTACCCACTGCGGCACGAACACAGCGGTACTGTAACTGTAGTGTCCGACGCGCCGGATCCTGGAGAAGAGGCCATGCTTTCGACCGCCGCCATGCAGCGCGGGGCGAGTGGGTGGGGGGGGGGGGGGGGGGGTGAAGGACTGTGATGTGTGGTGAGGAAGAGTGACGGCCGATGACCGTTCTCGGACGGGCCGTTGACCGGGGTGCATAATATCCAGGTACGGGTCAAAATAATTGATGACTCGAATACCGTGTTATTTCGTGCTTCTTTCGTATGTCGGAAATAGTTCTATAATAGTAAGTACACCCGAATCCAATCCAAGGAATATATCATCCCATGAAGGAATATTATTGCCACGCCACTGTACTCGCGTACCGTTATGACTCTCGAGTAGGGAATATTTTATCTTCCAGTAATAGTAATATATAGTCGCAGTAGTTAGCCCTGTATATTCGTCGCGGTGCAAAATACATGAACCTGATGACGACGACGAGGTACACTATAGTGTGCGCACGCGCGCCGTTGGTCCAGCAGGGGTCAGAGCGGCGGCAGACGGAAACCACGTCATTTTCACCTCTCCCTCACCGCTTCCCACCAAGAAACCCGCTCATCTACCGCGTCAACCTACCTACCGCCAGAATGGCGCCGAAGAAGAACGAGCCTGCCAAGGACAAGGAAGACAAGGACGACGCCACCCCAGGTGAGTTGCGCGCGCGTACAGTAGCTGCCTGCCTGCTCGACGCGTGATACGGCCAGATCTAGCGAGTTCGGTTAGGGTTCACTGTAGAAGCGGTGTAATCTAGGACCACTCGAGGTGTAGGCAGACGAGTGGCAGCGTACAGTAGCCGCCTGCCTGCTCGACGCGTGATGCGGCCAGATCTAGCGAGTTCGGTTAGGGTTCCCTGTAGAAGCGGTGTAATCTAGGACCGCTCGAGGTGTAGGCAGACGAGTGGGAATAGAAACCCAAACGAGACGAGCGGCATCATGGTCCTGCAAGGTAGTATTACGTCCCGTCGAGGCAGCTGTTGCAAGCAGTAAGGATGCTAATTGGTGGTGGGAGGGGGTGGGGGTGAAGAGCGGCCAGGGGGAACCTCTGCATGTACTCCGCCGTAAGGAGTGGTTTAATTTTAGTGTGAAGCGCATTACTTAAAGACATTACATTATTAAACCGCAGTACATAATGTATTGAAAAACGGTTTGTCATCAGTGGGACGAAACGGTTTGTCATCAGTGGGACAAAACGGTTTGTCATCAGTGGGACGAAACGGTTTGTCATCAGTGGGACGAATCGGTTTGTCATCAGTGGGACGAAACGGTTTGTCATCAGTGGGACGAAACGGTTTGTCATCAGTGGGACGAAACGGTCTGTCATCAGCGGGACGAAACGGTCTGTCATCAGCGGGACGAAACGGTTTGTCATCAGCGGGACGAAACGGTTTGTCATCAGCGGGACGAAACGGTTTGTCATCAGTGGGACGAAACGGTTTGTCATCAGTGGGACGAAACGGTTTGTTATCAGCGGGACGAAACGGTCTGTCATCAGTGGGACGAAACGTTCTGTCATCAGCGGGACGAAACGGTCTGTCATCAGTGGGACGAAACGGTTTGTCATCAGCGGGACGAAAGGGTTTGTCATCAGTGGGACGAAACGTTCTGTCATCAGCGGGACGAAACGGTTTGTCATCAGTGGGACGAAACGTTCTGTCATCAGTGGGACGAAACGGTTTGTCATCAGTGGGACGAAACGGTCTGTCATCAGTGGGACGAAACGTTCTGTTATGAGAGGGACGAAACGGTCTGTCATCAGTGGGACGAAACGGTTTGTCATCAGTGGGACGAAACGGTCTGTCATCAGTGGGACGAAACGGTTTGTCATCAGCGGGACGAAACGGTCTGACAGGATATGATGTTTATAGGCCGAAGGTCCAAGCGGACATCAAAACCTACCGAGAAAGCAAAAGAATTCGATGCGCTCGGAGCGCTAGTAGGGAGAAAACACAAGGCGTCATCTTCTGTGCCAGAGCAGCCGGCGGCGAAGAAGAGCCGTGCAGCCTCAGCTTCTGCAGCTGGAGCCGGCGCTGAGGCATCAGGTAACCCCTGGAAACCGAGCCTTTTACGAGGTAGAGTGCCGGCTTACGGCACGCACTCGCAAGGAGAAAGATCGGCCGCCTTGCTTTTGAGGGCCCGAATCAAGAGCGGCTTGGTCCTCTCAGATGCTCAAATGCAGACAGCGCGAAGGCTAATGGATTGTGAAAAGCTCATGCAAGCTTACTATGAATCAGGTCCTTGCCTCTCCAATCAAATGATTTTTGTGAGTGCACAGTGTCATATTGACATTGTTTGAAATCATGTGCGTTGACAGGTTCGAAAGGACGCGCACATGAGACAGTAGCGACTAAAGCTTCAAAGGAATCCAAGGGGAAAGAAAAGGTTTCAGAGACGATTGTGACTCCAGGTAATTGTGACTGAAAGTATCAATCCCTGCCTTCTCACTCCCTTCGATTACTTTCTCGTCAATGAGTTATCTGACGTTCCAACAGGTCGTAAATTGGCGCAGGCAACCGCGTCGGAAGCAGCTGGTAAATCGGGATCCCCAGGTAAGAAAAATTACGCTTGGCTTTGATGGTGTATGGCGATACCGTTCAGTAGTTAATCGTGACGCCCACTGCAGGTGTGTTGAGTACTCTCTACTCATTCTTTACAGGTTCCCCGAATCAAGGCTCTTCTTTGTCTAAAGGCCCGCCTCAAGTACCGGAAACAGAGCTTGAGCCTGAAATAGAGCACACTGAGCCGGAGCCGGAGCCGGAGCCCGAGCCCGAGCCTGAAACAGAGCCCAATGAGCCCGAGCCAGAGCCTCGACATGAGCCTGAAACTGAGCCAACTCAGATGGAGCCCGAGCCGGAGCCCGAGCCCACTCGGCTTGACCCGGAGCCAGAGGCCGAGCTCGAGACTCCAGCGCCGACTACCGGGCAAGCGTCCGGTTCTGGAGCCTCTTGTTCTCGAGCCCCTATTGCCGAGGCTCCGAGAAGGGTTCCTGAATTCCTCAGTATGTGCACGGATGAAGAGGTCTTCGGCACAGAGGAAGAACAGAGGCAACGGGCGGCAGAGAAGCGTAAGCAAGCTCTAGACATCACCGGCACTCCCGGACCCGAGAGGAAGACAAAGCTGATGACGGTCGCCTCTTACGACGACTTCTTTGACGAGAGGGACGGGTCCCAAGAACATGACTCCTACAGCGACTTTACCTCAAGGAGCTGGACTATCCACTGGTTCAAGAACGCAAGTGCTGAGGTACAGATCTATTTGTACATCGAATTGCACAAGGCGAGCCTGCTGACTGGCAAGGACTTTTTCGATGATCCGAAGGGGCCACTTCTCGCGTGTATCGGAAAGATCAAGGACGTCGAGCTGGACTCGGCCGGAAACTACGAGGTGAGTAAAGCTTATATGATGTCTGAATTCGTGTCAATGTCGTGTTTCAATAAGTATTAATATTCTTATGCTTGTTACCGCAGATATCTCTTGAACCTTATCGCTTGACAGTGCACAAGGAGTTCAGGATCGATGTCAGCTTTGAGAGGTTGCTACTCCACGCGATCCAACCGCCACTCTCCTTCCAACCGCGGTTCCAGTCTTACTACGCATGGACTTTGGTCGAGCGCAATGTGCTGGCGCAGGCGCTGACAGGTTTCGCGTCTGGTCAGATTGACATCGATGACTTGGCCAACATTGACAAGGATTTTAAGAACGCGCTTCCATACGTCAACACGTTGGCCGTCCCGCCGGCCTTGAATGGCTTCAACAACACCGGTGCCGTCGACTGGATCTCTTACGGCCACCTCAGAGTCGAGATTGCTGATCCAGAGGTGAAGACATCTCACGGTGGCGACATCAACATGTTATACGCCGACAGAGTCAACCTCGTGGTCAACAAGGATACGGGGCTGCCTTACATTTTCAGCTTCATATCCGATAAGTTCGTCGCTCCGCCGCCGGAATTTGAATTCCGTTCCCCAAAGCTGCAAGACTGCAATATGGTGGCGCAAAGCTACAAGGTAAAAGCCTATCGCGACCTGTTGTACCTATCCGGATCAGATATGTGTAGTTACATATAAATCAATACACAATGCAACTTACTGACATCCATTTCTTGCATTTGTTATTCAGAGAAATCCTTCCTTATCCGCCGAGAATTTCTCGGTGTCCTTTCCAGTAGTCCCTAAACAAGATTTTTTCTCCGATGAGTACGAGCCCCTCGCTCAGACCATGGCCAACTTCAAGGAGCTAGTCGCAGCACACGAAGGCGGGGAGAACCCGAGGTTGGCGGATTCAAGTTCCTACAAGCCAGAGATCGACGTCATCGACGAGTTTCTTCGCGCCCACGGCGCGCGTCAAGCCAACATCGACGGCAGCCACAGACGGGAGGCGAAGCGCATGGTGAAGAAACTACCCGCAAATCTACAACGCCAACAAAGGCATCCACCTCACGTCGACTAAGATGTACATCGGCCTCTCGCCGGAAGTCTGCCGCTACATGTCTATGAAGCTCAACGAGGCAGGGTCACACCGTCGTGGGAGACACGTCGATGCACAAACTCCTGGTGAGTGACCCATTCTCCCAAATTACTATTTAGCTAACCGTGGCAGCAAATAGGCGTAAAGTGTGACAAAAGTCGTTCTGTCGTTAGCGGGTTAAAAATATGTGACAGCGGGACGAAACGGTCTGTCATCAGTGGGACGAAACGGTTTGTCATCAGTGGGACGAAACGGTTTGTCATCAGCGGGACGAAACGGTTTGTCATCAGTGGGACGAAACGGTCTGTCATCAGTGGGACGAAAGGGTTGGTCATCAGCGGGGCGAAACGTTCTGTCATCAGTGGGGCGAAACGGTTTGTCATCAGTGGGACGAAACGGTTTGTCATCAGTGGGACGAAACGGTGTGTCATCAGTGGGACGAAACGGTCTGTCATCAGCGGGACGAAACGGTCTGTCATCAGCGGGACGAAACGTTCTGTCATCAGTGGGACGAAACGGTCTGTCATCAGTGGGACGAAACGGTCTGTCATCAGTGGGGCGAAATGTTCTGTCATCAGCGGGACGAAACGGTTTGTCATCGAGGTACAAGCGTTCGGAATTTTGAAATCGGTGCAATTGTTTCTGCAGAACCTTCGCAGATGTTTCGAGAGCTGGTATGCAGAAACAGGATGCAAATCGCCCCGGCTTTAGGGCACTTCCGCAAATCAGGGTAGTGAAGGAGTTCAAGAAGTCTGAAGTTCTTCAAGTTGAACTTGAGAAGATCGGCATCAAAGATGAGAAGTGCAGCGAGTTCTCAAATTTGATTGACCTCTGCTCGCGCCCACAACGGTGAGCTGCGTACATGATGAAAATTTATCGTGTTGTTAATGCTGCTAGATTCTGACAAATGATTTGCGCAGTGTTTTTGAGCCCCTTGAGCAGATTTCTGAAGCCTACCGGCATGTGCAGCTCGGGGTTCGAGGATGGGACGAAGCCAGAACCAAACTCGGAGACCTATTTGTTTACTACGAGCAAGAACTCGATAGAGTCAAGCGCCTCAATAGCGGCAGGAAACTCACCCAGAAGGAAGTGAGCAAGGTTTACGAAGCAATTCGGAAGCCTATCAATGCAATCCTCGATAACAAGAAGTACGGCTTCGGCAAAGACAGAGCTCACTTCCGAGTCGCCCTCATGGAGGTAAGTTGTGACCGACCCCGTGTCTTAATCATATGGAATACTATCATTGATTCCTTTCTCCGTACTGAAGTTTGTTTTTCGACCCAGGATGTCGGCTTTGGACCCCATGCCCCCTGGCTAGACGAGCCGTCTCTTGCCAAGCAGAGCGACAGCGCGGATCTCCCTGTGGGCCAGATGTACCTGGTGGTTGGACTGCTCATCCAAGGCGAGCACAGTGTGACCCCGAGCCTCTACGAGCTGGTGGATGACATTAAGCATGCCGGCAACAATGGCCCCATGGCTGTTACGCACACCAACGCGGAGTGGCTCGCGATGATTGAGACCTGGCGGTTTCGCGATCTCTTGCGTCGAGCAAGCATCAAGCTCATGAATGCTATTGGCACGGCAAAGGGACACGGACAGGAACTCCAACTGCTGACGCCGGACGAACCGGCCAGGAACTGGGGGAAATATCTCTCGGACCACATCATCGAAATGGATGTGGAAGACAAAGTGTCGGATGAGCAAGCGGCCGCTCGCATAGACGCCATCACCAAGTTCCGAGCCAAGGTTGATGACCTCGGCCCAACAGGCTTCCCCAGAAAGTTCCAGGATTTGTTCAAAGGTGCTCATCGCTCCGGTCCTTTGATGGTCTTGCTGACCCCTCCTGCCAGATGGGGGGACATGAAATCCGCCGATTGTCTCACACCACTACCGGTTCGAGAGCATATCGCGGCCACCAACACCACCATCAGGAGTGAGGCGTATCGCATCAAGAATCAGATGCCGGACTTGGTCATCTCCTTCTTCACAGAGTTTGCTCTTCTGGCATGTGCGCCGGAGCTTATCGCGGTTTCCGCTCCGAATGTTTCTAATGAGCTGTGGATATCGATGAAGGTAACTAAGATCTTGTGCAACCACAAATGCTCTTCTGAATTTTCGTTGTGAGCTATTAACCCGAATCTGTTTTCTAATACACACAGGCCGAGAAACTTCCGGTGATGCCCAAGGGCCATGAGGTCGACAAGGATGAGGATGTGTGGTTGAACACGGAGCTTTGCAAGACTTGTATTGTGGAGGGGAACTTCAAGGCTCCCGCGACAAAACAATTCGTCGCGGACGCCATGTCGGCAGTTCGTGCCAAAAAGGCAACAGTCTTCATTGCCGACGCGCTTTTCGGAGCTGGTTCGCACACATGGGACTCGAAGGATGCTGCGTGGGGTACGGACGACTTCAACGACGTGTTTGCTTTCGCCAGGCAAGACAACCCCCACAACCCCGGTGCGTACTAGATGACTGTGCTTTCATTTATCTCATTCCCGATTTACCCCCGCGCAGGCAGTTGAATATCCTGACTGGATCTTCTGACGTCCACACTGCTCTCGATGGGTGCCATTTCTTCATTCACCTCTCGGACCAGCAACTTGGATCCGCAATCACAGCCGTTCAAACACAAGCTGAGGACCTCATCTATCACGTCCTGACTTGGGCCAAGGATTGCGGGATGAAGATGGGCAGCTCTCTGCGTCACGACGCTGAGTACTACCTCTACGTCAGGAAGCCCCCGCCAAGCATCATAGCTGACAACATCCGTTTCAATGATCCCCGAAGGTGAGATTTGATCCGTGGAAAATAGCCGGCTTGTATATTCTACTCGCTAAGCCGGTTGTGCCTTTCCAGGTTCTCTACATCCATCATGTTGGGTCACTTCAAAGATAGTTCGAAATTGAAGGACGAGAACAGACAGACGGTGAACAAGTACCAAAAGCCTATCGCTCTCTTCGCCAAGCACCTTAAGATGGCGGCAACAGACGGGACAACAATCGTCGACGTCACAGCCGGAACCGGGACAACCGCGGTGCGTGAGGGGTGCAACCCGGGTGAGTGTCTTAATGGGATCAGCATAAAACAATTAACGCCTTGTGCGGTTTGCCACGCCTTTTCCAGGTCGCTGCGGCCTTTTCCGTGTGGTGGGACCATATGGATCATAGCTACTCGTTCACACACAGGAACTTGAAGATGATCCTCATTGACAACCAGAAGACGCAAATCGCTGGGATGAAGTCCAGGATGACCTCATGGTTCAAAGAGAAGCCATGGGACGAGACTCAACAACTGCGTCCAAGTGACTTCGAGAAGTGGCCGGGTCTACCCCGTCCAATGACCGAGTTAGAGGAGCTGGAAGAGCGTGCAGCGGCGGAGAAGAGGAGGCAACAGGCGGCGGAGCGCCGAGGGGATTATGTGATCGAAGATGATGATATGTAGTACAATTCCGCAAAAATAGCCGCTCATATGTTTTGTCCCGGCTTTGACAGAGTTTCAGCCCCGGACGGCACAAACTACTTGGTAGCCATCACGGCCCCCGCCCTTATTTTTGTCCCAGTTTGGACAGAGTTTCAGCCCCCGATGGCGCAAACTTCTTGTAACCATCCCGTTTCCTTCACTCTTTTGATTTGTCCCTGCTTGGACGGAATTGTTTTCCCCGACTTGGCACAAAATGAACCAACCGGCATTCATATTAGCTTGCAATCCCACTGCTGCCCCCAAACCCTAATTTAGACCTAACCACAATGCACCGCGTGCCTCGGGGCAAAATAGGTTGCATTACTGTTTAAGGAAGGACGTTGGGGTCGATGTAGTCCAGAAAGAAGTCGGAGTTAGTGGCCCAGCCGCCTTAAAAGCGCGAATGTGTGACAGTTGAGTTCCGATGGCGTTAGCGGCAGATGCTGCTCCCTTGCGGGAGCTGTGTGAGCTCCATGAGTGCCGGCGCGGGGGGAGGGGGGGGGGGGGGGGGCAGCACGGACAAGACGAGTGGCCCTAGAGAGCCAGTCCGACATTGTGGCGGCAGTCCAAGACTTGGAAAGCTCGCTCGGGGTGACCGCCCATAAGTTTGTTTCGGCCAAGGCGACAGGGGCCAAGGGGCAGATTGTACGTGCGTGCTGGTCGATGGAGATTGTAAGTGGTGCAGGAGACGCGCAATGCGGGGTGCTCCAACACTGGAAGAAGCAATACGCACAGGTCGTCGGGGCCGCGCCGACCGACGCGGCCCTTCTCGTGGTACATCTGCAGGGTAATGTTGTAGTGGTCGGCATGCACGTCCCGCACTCGGCAGGACACGCCAGTAAGTCCCATGGCAAAGAACATAAAGTTGACAACCGAGGCCCCGAGGGCTCGGAAGTCGTACTGGTGTGAATTACAAAAAGGGCAGTTCCCCAGAATTAGAAAATCAACACAGCAAGCCGCCTAAAAGCGGCCCGCATCCCGTACGTATCACCGGTGTGAATTACAAAAAGGGTAGTTCCCCAGAATTAGAAAATCAACACAGCAAGCCGCCTAAAAGCGGCCCGCATCCCGCATAAAGCGGGATGGATGAGTGATGCGCACACGGTTCAGAGTCCGGGCCACGCGTGCACGTGTGTGTGGGTGATCCTCGGACGTGCTGTGCAGCTTCAGCGACGG
Source organism: Tetraselmis striata (assembly GCA_006384855.1). Lineage (NCBI taxonomy): Eukaryota > Viridiplantae > Chlorophyta > Chlorodendrophyceae > Chlorodendrales > Chlorodendraceae > Tetraselmis > Tetraselmis striata. The sequence continues at coordinate 56,869 of VCJN01001897.1, forward strand.
GATGGCAGACGAATCTGCGCCGTGTGAGGAGGCAGCGAGCGCGCTCTCGAGCGGCCACCAAGCTCAGGACCCCGAGGAAATCTCTTGCGAGCAAGGCCTCCTGGTGAGCCCGGGTGGTGCACCGAGTGCCCCGCGATGAGAGGGCACCCCGATCCGCAGCCAAGCATGCGATACCACGCACTGTGCGGCGCGCCCCCTTGCTCACCTCACCCACTGTGCCGATCGCGCGAAGACCATGCCCGTGTACTCCGACATGTCCAGGATGTCTCGACGAGGATCCTTCTGTCCGGGCTCCTTGTTGTGCCACGCCGCATCCCGCGCAGCCAACCCCCGTTGTATGTCGCCCAACAGGGAGCGCTCAAACCGATCCACAGTCGTGGCCCGGGGCACTGCAGTGTACTTGACCCCGTACCGCATAGTCGGAAGTCGTACTGGTACGCTAGCCTCCCAGACTGTCTCGTAATTATACTGTAATGGCCATAATCGCGATTTTCCCACGGAATGGGCTTGTAATCGCTGTATGTTCCGTGTAATCGCCACTTTTCTGCTAGGCTCGGTAGTCGCAATGAAGTGCCCGGCTCGCCTGCATTCCGTAATTGCTACCAATAGCATGTTTTCCGATCCCCATAGTACATTGGGCCCACATCGCACCTCGCGTGGTTACCCGTAATCCTTGGGACTTCCGCCACGTTGTACTTTAACGCCTCACAATAAGCTCCGTGACGACTCGCAACGGCCACTTTAGTACCATGCATCGCGGCACCAGCGCCGGAGCGCCAGTGACTACCGACCCCCGCCGCTGCGAGCCGCCGGCGCCGAGCGAGTAGTGGTGTGCCATGGGGCGACACCACTCCAAGCGCCGTATTCCTGAGAGCAAGGAAGGCTGGACGCCTACCGAGGGGATGTAGAGGTGACCAAGAAAATGCGTTGCTGCGCGTGTGGCGCCTGCTTCACGAAGACTATGTTGTACGACAAGCACAGATGGGCGTGCGCCCAACCGCCCCCGTCCACCGCCACTCCTGTCGTAGATGGTGGTGATGGCGTCTTGCGGTAGCAGCTGCACTGTACAGCCGTCGCCCCGCTGCTCCGTCCGGACCCGGTCAGACCGAAACGCGGGGCGAGCCGCCGGGTGCATCGATACCGCCGCCGCCGTCATCGCCCCCGCCGCCTCTCCGCCGCTCTCGTCTCCCCGAAATGAATCGGCGAGCCCCGCAGCCAGCGGCGGGGAGGGGCGTTCATTGTCGTCTGATGGTGGCCTGGGAGCAAGCATGGCAGCGCATGAGATGATTGCCGAACTTCACGTGGGCATTGTCATAACCAAGACGTTCGGGACGCGGGGGAGTTTTCTCGGCCAAGTAGTCTCCTACCCCCCTCCCCATGTTGCCCTTGCTCCCTGATGTCCCGTTACACCTGCCATAGGCCCACCGCCGACCCGTGATGACCACCCGTGTGTATCATCCAACACCCGGGTCGTCGGCTGGAGATGGGATAACGAGGACGCATACCCGGCTGATAGGGAGCTGGTGATGAAGGTGATTTCCGACGACGGCGACTCGGAAGAGCTAGCTGAGTCGAAGATACAACTTACCTCTATACTTTACGATTGAGTAGCTGAGCGATTTCACTCGCAGGTGGCCTCAAGGCGCCATTAACGCCCTACCGGTGGTGCGCCCCTTGCGCACCCACCGACGGTGCATAGTTATTGGCTTAGGGGTGAGGGTCTCGCACTGGCCACGTGTAAACGATGATTTGATATGCTTCATCCTTATTACACGCGCATTCGCTTAGATGCTTGCGTGCTTGCACTTGACATGAGCTACGCGAACTTCTCGACGCCGATAGCGACGCCGACGGCATTGTCGCGGGGTTAGTGGAAGGCAACCCCCGTGACGAAAGCCGCAGCGACATCGGCGGAGAAGGAGACGCTGTTGCGCGGTATGACTTCGTTTCAGTACCGGGACCTCAGCCGCCGTACAGCAAGGCGCCTAAGCCGCCCCCGCCAACTGGGCGGCCTGCGCAGAGGCGCTGAACAACTGTTGTCAAGGAACGGGCACACTCGAGGTGGCATGGAAGCGCGCATATGAAATAGGGCTCGACCCACATAACATCTAGTAAATCCCCCCCCCCCCCCCCCCCCCCCCCCCCGGCCCCGTGCCCCCCCTCTACCCCCCATTTAGTCAGAATCTGAACTCAGGTCATAGATCAGAATCTTAACCCAACTTATTGATTCCGGGTATATACGCAACTTTCTACTACCATATGAACCGCCTACTGCGTACCATGCTGCGCGTTGTTTACATACCCTGCTTCGTGTTGGCGGCCCGTTGCCCCGGCCGCACGGCGCGTTGGCGCCCCGCTGCCCCCGGCCGCGGCGCGTCGGCGCCATCTTCCCCGGTCGCGGCGCGTTGGCGCCCCGCTGCCCCCGGCCGCGGCGCGTTGGCGCCCCGCTGCCCCGGCCGCGCTAGCAAAGGAAGTGCGGCTGTGAAATCGACGGACATGAGTCGATTCACCTCTTATCTGCGGTCGAAAATGTTTAGTTATGATCGTTGATTATGATTAATGAGGTTGTTGGCTGCACTACCCCGCAGGTACAACCTGTATCACCAGTGCAAGATAGGGGAGGGGACATCATTCCTCCCACCTCTGTATCGTACACCAGGACACAAGGATGGAAGCGCAACTTCTGGATTAAGGCACCTCCCCCTCCTCCACGCCCGACTTCAAACTGCGCACATAGTGTCACCGTGCTGAGTTATGGTATACACACACGTGCACGTTGTGCATAAGAAGCCCGAAACATGCATGTGGTGTTCAGGCACAATACATGGGACGAGCAATGGGTGCCAACTTATGAATATGGCAAGTATGCCGTACTGCGAGACAAGCGTGCCAAGGTGGACCAGCATGACAACCACATGTATGTTGGGGGAGTGCAGTACTTCCCGGAGGTGAACCCCACAAGCCCTTCGCTGCTGGACCTCACCCTCGATGTATGCCGACTGCACGCAGTTGAGCGCATGGCAATAGGGTCCCCCCTCGGCACTGGTGTGTGGCAGAACAAGGCGCCCCTTCGGCCAAACAGTCGCAAGGGCATCACGCTTTATATGTCGCGCTGATGCACATTGGGGAGAAACTGTGATGCTTCTATGCTGATCCGGACATAGTGACAGACCAACACTTATCCAAGTTTGACATGTTCTCACATGATGTGGAGCAGTATGCGTGGTGCACATATAACACAATGACCCTGCACTACTAGCTGAATTTCCGTATAGCTTGTAAATGCAATCGATCAAAATTCCGCTGCCTAGCAATTCCGCCCAGCGGCCCGGCGCCGCTGATGCCCACCGCCCAAATAAACCTAGCCCCCTTGCTTGGCAACCTGAGTCGACGGCGGTTTTAAAACAGCCCCTAAAGGCAGTCTGCTAGGTACGAGGGACTGCAAGGGGAGGTGACATCGTTGGGATAGTCATAGGGATAAGGCTTGCCAGACTGTTACACAATGCTAAAGTTACATCACTTCTGCGTGTTGCTACTTGCTACTTTACTGGCTACAGTCATGCAACTATGCCTCATCTCAACCTTTAAGCACTTGCTTTGGCTGATGGCCCGACTATGCCTTATCTGTCCGCAGTCCATTCTCCCAAGGGGGGATGGAGCTTCTCCTCGGCTGGTCTCACTGGAAAATTTCAGAACTCGTTCAGCATAGAACAAGATCTTGGATGCCGGTATTTATCTGCCCATTGCATGATGGGAGTCAGTACGGAGGCCGCTGGCCCGGTGGCCTCGTCCACGCCTCATGGCATGTTTGGGTACGGCAGGAAGGCTGCCCTGAGTGTTGCATCTGTAATTGTTGGGTGCGGGTAATCAGGGACGATGCCACCCGCCACGTGGGTTTCCCAATTCTTGGCAGTCTATTTCAGTCTGCGCACATTGGTCGCCGTGTCAGGAGGATGGTTCATGTACAACCTGTACATGAAGTAGCGGGAAAGTATGGCCGTAGCCGCGAGCGCCATTGCCGTAAACAACTTGAACTGGTCGACCATAGCTTCCCGCAGCTTCGGTTTTCCTAGTGGGTTCTTCTCGATGCACACTTCAACACACCGGTTCGCGTAGGAACTCGTTTCTGAAGACCGTAAACGGGTCTCAAATCCGAGATGTGTAGCTGGCAACGCTTTTTGGCTACGTGGCACGCGCTACGTGCGTAATAATAGCACGTGACCGCTCGCGCTCCTCCCCCATCATCCCGCCGCCAGCCCCAACCCTGCCCGTGACACACAAGACGAGGCACCGGAATGCCACCATATGCCTACCTCAGCGCGCTGCTACCGCGGTATGCGCGTGATGGTGCCGGCCGGTGTGTCCGATTGGCATCGGTGGGGTGGGATGGGTTGGCGAGACGGGCTCGTGGGCTCTGAGTTTTCATCAAATGACGTTATATTTGACTGCATCAACCGGATACTAATCACTATTGCATCTCAGGATTGTGACCCCGCTATACACAGCTTAAACCCCGGGAGGATTTCATTTAGCGAGTGCCCGGGGAACCGGTGTGCATGGCGCGGTACAGCGAATCCCGCGCTGCAGCGAGCCATGTACCGTCGACTTAGCTATTAAACATGTCTCCATCAGAAACCCGGGTATCGTCCGGCGCGTCGAAGATGACGAATCTCCAGCTCGGGAGAGCCTCTTCCCCGACGGTGTTGATGCCCGGCCATGTCTGTTCTTTGTCGAGAGAGGTATACGTGTTGGTGTCGCTCCTGCGGGTTGTAAATCACCCAGGCTCGATATGGATGCACCCCCTCACGACCAATTTGCCGGTGGAGATAACGGCTGAACTTCCTATCTTGTGCTGTCCTGGGACGCTGTCGTACGATGGGGGCAGCTGGTTGGCCAGACTAAACGAGGCGAGGAACCGTGGATGGTGGGTAACGCTGGGCGATGATGCCGGCGTTGGGTAGGTGCCTCTTGAGTACCTGGATTTGGGTTCGATACAGGTAGCTGGGAGAGGCCGACAATTTTGCTGCACCGTGTGGCAACCGGCCTCTTGCGGCACTACAAGCCGTTTGGCAGCCCCGTCGCATAGTAGGGATAGCCAGTCGCTTGTCTCATTACTGTTTGGGCTTGTAGTGCCTACTCGTACCGTCGAATTACAAGCTCATTACGGGACCCTTTCTTGTTTAGGGGTAATTTCGAGCGAAGTACGACCCTGGAGCACGTCTGTGTCAAATGAGGACACATTTGTCCTCATTTACACGCTAAATACGGTCGCCATACGGGATATGGCTCAGGCTTGAACACAATTTCGCGGATATTACGCTATGGATACGCAGCAAGCCGGGTAATCGCACTACATTACTGCTACGATTTGCGCTATAAAATACAGTGACACTACCCCTATGGCCATATAGACCTATAGTGAACCTACCCCTATAGGGAACCTACCCCTATAGTAGACCCGGGGGGGGGGGGGGGGGGGAGGGGGGGGGGGGGACGCTTAATATCGTGTAAGCTACCCCTATAGTAGTGAACAATTGCTATAGTGAACCTACCCCTATGTTAAACGGGGGGAGGGGGGGGGGGGGGGGTTCCCCCCCGAATGGGGGTCCCTACCTCTGTAGTGAACCACCACTACTTGACAGTATAAAGAGCTACGGCTGCGCTTATGGGCTTATGGCGTGCGCGGCGGCTCTAAATGTAAAGAACTGTACTGTACTGTAACAACGTTGGCGACACATATTCGCTGCATGCACAGTCGGTGCTGCCACCATAACAACGCAACCCTCGCCACCATGGCGAAATCCGCTCAGCGCTGCTGCTATGGCATGCACGACGTAGTTGCCGCCAGAGGAGAGCCCGGCGGGCCAGAGCTGAAAGAGTGTGGTGTAGCGGGTTGTACCACACTGCTGCACCACGTGTGGCGTCGTGTGCTAGGCGGGGGAATACGAGCGAGGCCAATTTCCCCGTCGAAGTACAGTGATGTATGTGCTAATGGGTAGAAAGGGTGCAACCCACGGATGACAACCCCCATCCCTCTCCGGGTTGGGGTGCTGTTTGATGTAACACAGGAAAGGGTTCCCATGTGTTTTAAGGGCAGTCGCTTGCCCCAGCACCACAAGGATATCCGCATGTCACTACCTTCACAATGAAAATCCTACGTACCCCTATAGTGAACATTTCACTGTAGAGGTAGGCTATCAAAAAGTTACAGTGAATAACCCCTTAGTGAACCTACCCCTATAGTGAACAAAGGGGGGGGGGGGGGGGGGGGCGTGTATTCACTATAGGGCAGTGTCACAGTATACAGTTATATACTATATTATTAACATACTACACCCCTCCATATAAGTCCCAGACCCCTTTCTCGCCGAATCCGAGCGTACAAATAGTAGGGCAGCTGAATCTGCTATGTTTTATGACCTGATATCCTGGAATATTGCACATTTATCCTCAGCCTTTACCACCATAGGGTGTAAGCAACCCCTTTGGCCCTAACAAGTGTCCTACACGAGTGGCAGTTGCGCCACACTAAGCGTTTCCAGTACCCCCACACCAACGGGGGTTGGTGCCCCGCACGTCCCATCACGCATGCATGCATAGACCATTGCATGGTGGGATGGCCATGGGTGGGCGAGAAAACATGTCAGCTAAGAGGCTAGGGTGTTTTTGCTTGGGGTGGGGCCATGGTGGGGTGCGCCCGTGCTCGATGCGGCGTGATAGCATCGCCACTGCAGTGCCGCCTTGTGGTGCAACTCTCAAACTCGCGGTATCGCTCAGTGCGTTGCGAGGAAACGTCAGAAAATTTCATATAAATACCAATAAAAACTACGCGAGCAGGCTACAAATTCCACACCTGCAGCACGGTCATCCGAGCCCATTTAGGCATTTTTTGATTTTTTGGAAATAAAATGTCGAAATCTGACGTCCATGTCAGCGTGTGGTCAACATGTTGGCGTGAAACTTTACGCCAAGGGGATCTCAAAACCTGATACACGGTGGCAGGACAGTGTGTTGTATGTACTTGTGCACGGAATACTCATACTTGGCACATACCCCCCTTAAGCGATGCGTACGGCCGCCATGTTGGATCCCCTCTTTCACAACATTATTTCCACCAGCATCGACGCATTAAGGTGCGCGCCATTGCCACCCCACTGGGCTCACCATGGCGCGCTATGAGCATGCGGTCATGCACTGTTATAGAAAAGCTTTGGCTTGCGGCAAGGAGGCCGCAAGAACCTCCCGCCTGCGCGTGCAACGATCACAACCGCGTTTAGTCCATGATTTTGGCCATGAACCATCGTCATCGACACGTAGGGCTTGGTCCAGGTCGTGAATGACCTAATTTCAATGCCCTGCGTGTATGGTGGATAGTGATCATACCAAAGGTGATGTGGTATGAGTACGGGGGCTGTGGTGCCCCATGCCTATTTGTGCACACGAGTGGCGCAATTTGTGGTTTTGAAGCGCCAGCGCATGAAGCCCTGCTTTTGCATGAATGAAAGCGTTGACGGCAATGGCCCCAGCGTGGCAATATGGGGTGTATCGCGCCATCGCGGCATCCCCCCCCCCCCCCCCCCAGCCGTAAGACCCTGAGTAACCCGCATGCACTCGCGCACGGCCTCAGTGCAGCCGCGCATGGGCATGTGGATCAAATTCGCAAACCCCATACTTATGTGGAGGAGTGTATGTAGTAATATATTATTAAATTAACAGATATATTATATTACAAAATATAATAATATATTATACTTTTATATATAATATTTCGCAGTACTACGGGCAGTACTGGGAGATCAACATAAGCTAGTGTTGATAAAAGCGGCCCGCAGCCCATACCGCAGGTACTGGCACTCGTAATGTTGTACTGTCGGGCGTTGCAGAATATGTATGGAGAATGATGGTAAAAGGGTGGCAAAACACGGCTAGGGCAGGCCCGCCATTTTTGCCATCTACGCGCTAGTATGTATATATCGCATGATCGCTCGAACTGCTGATGGATGTGGATAGTATTACCGTACTCAAAGTCGTCAGGACAGCATGCAAGTAATGCATAGCTACGAGTCCTGGTTAGGATTATTAGTAGGTGCCACTGCTGTCACACGTGTATTTGTGCAGTTGATTGAGCAGGCCCAATGTTGTCGATGCAGGTTAGAAGTGCTAAATTAGAAGCACATTCGACATCAGAAAATGCGAAGCACATGCATCGTGCTTCAAGAAGTCCATACCAGCAGAAGAAGGTTTGTGTCATACTACTAAAATTTACGTTACACGCTGCTCCAATCGAGGATACCACGTCAAAGTGCCTAAAACATGGCTTTAAGCCTATCAGTACACCATGCATTATTCATGGGCAGGCAGAGCGTGTTTCGGTAATAATTATGTTTGGAATACATAACTTCCTGTGCGTGTAGAATTGGTGCACCGTTGCAAAAAATGCTTGTGGAAATGGTACTAAGCTGCTCATCACGCAAGGACGCACTCGTGATTGGCTTAATACCCAGAGTCCAGGCCAGGCATGGGGAAACCACCGGCGAAGCCCTCAACCTCCTCCCGCAGGGCCTTGATGTCCTCACGCGCCTCACCCTCGCTGGCCATGTAGGCCTTGAAGTCAGCAAGCTTACCAGGTGCAGGAGTAGCCGCTTTGCAAGCCTGGGCAATCTCGATGCCGCGGTGGATCAGATCGCCAACGCGGCGGAAGTCATCCTCGTCAAAGCCTCGGGTGGTCAGGGCAGGAGTACCAATACGGATGCCACCAGGATTCATGGCGCTCTTGTCACCGGGGACCGAGTTCTTGTTGAGCGTAATGCTGACCAGATCCAAGATGATTTGCACACGCGACCCGTCCACGCCAGAGGGCTTCAGATCAACCAGCATCAAGTGGTTATCGGTACCGCCCGATACAAGGCTGTACCCATGGCCAATGAGCTGATCTGCCAGAGCCTTCGCATTCTTCACAATCTGCTGCTGGTAGTCCATGAACTCTGGGGCCGTTGCCATCTTGAGTGCAACAGCAAGGCCAGAAATGGTGTGGTTGTGTGGGCCACCCTGCAGCGCCTGTGATACAAATACCAAGACTCACTTGAGTACACTTGCATATATGATCTTAACAGCGCAGACATCATGCGAGTTCCTTCTCTGAACTTACCGGGAACACAGCCTGGTTGATCTGGTCCATCAACTCAGCCCTGCCGAAAATCATGCCGCCGCGAGGACCGCGCAGTGACTTGTGGGTGGTGGTGGTCACAACATCGGCATACTCAAAGGGGTTGGTGCCAATATTTGCCGCCACGAGCCCGGAGATGTGTGCCATGTCTGCCATCAAGTAGGCACCAACAGAGTCCGCAATCTTGCGCATGCGGGCGTAGTCGATGTCACGAGGGTAGGCGGACGCGCCAGCGATGATGAGCTTTGGCCTGAACAGGGCGGCGCTCTTCTCCAGCGCATCGTAGTCAATGATGCCTGTGGACTCATCTAGGCGGTAGGGCATCGACTCAAAGAACACAGACGTCGCTGAGACCCTCTTCTTGGGGGTCTGGAACCCGTGAGTCAGATGGCCGCCATGAGGCAGATCCAGGCCCATAATGCGGTCATGAGGCTGCAGTAGGGCTGTGTAGACTGCCAGGTTGGCAGGAGAACCAGACAGAGCCTGCACATTCACGCCCCACTCATCCGGGCTCAGGCCATATGCGGCCAGAGCGCGCTTCTGGCACAGGAGCTCCGCCTGATCAATGTACTTGTTGCCGCCATAGTAGCGGGCATTTGGAAGACCCTCAGAGTACTTGTTGGTCATGCAGGATCCAACGCAAGTCATGACCGCCTTGGAGGTGAAGTTCTCGGAAGCAATAAGCTCCAGCTCATGAATCTGTGAAATACGGTTTTACTTCAGACTGATACCTGCATCTTTATACATTTTCGATACTACGGGGGCATATGGTAGTTACAGGCCCACTTGCGCAACTGTGCTAGCCTCACCTGGCGGTGCTTCTCTTGGCGAATAATCTCAGCAACCTCAGGGTCCATGTCAGCAAGCTCCAGGTCTTCTTGGAACATCTTCTTTCCTGAAAAGTGGTATGAAGGGAGACTTAAGAGGAATGCATTCCGACTTTCAACACGATCCGACACCCGGCACTGACAACGACGAAGGGAAGAGGGCGGGTGGACCAAACGCAGCGGTGAATATGTCGGTGAACAGCTAGGGTTAAGCGTTCGTGGGCAGGCTTCGATACTGGGGATTATCCACGGAGGATGGGACTCCCAGCGAGGTGCCGGTCCGCGAGCACGTCGCTCGGCAACTAAGGCGCAACGTCACCTGTGACAGGTGGTGGTGCGAGTCCCCCCCCCCCCCCCCCCAGGAATACAGCGCCAGACAAGGGACAAGTGAGCGCTATGGAAGTTCAAATTCTCAACAGAGCAGCCTCGCGAGACGAACCCGACGCAGGTGTGTGGAAGCAGAATCGGGGCGGCGGCGGGAGGGGGGGGGGGGGGGGGACCTGAGGCAGTGGAAGGAGGCTCCGCCAGGGCGGAGCAGAGGCCAGAGCGACGGGCTGCGCGGATGCTGGGCGGGCAGGTCATGCGGGTCACCCTCGCAGGGCGAACGCGGCTGGTGCAGCTGGCCGCCGCCACGTTGCCGCCGGCCACCACTGCTGCAGAATGCACAGCCGCCATAGTGTACAACCCTCAGGGTCTCGGAACCGATGCCGGAGTGGTGGTGGTCCTGCAACAGAGGTTGCAAGAGACCTGACGTGTGGGCGGGAGGGAGGGAGTGATCAGGAGGTGTGACAGGCCGTGAACAAGTAGCGCAGCTCAACGCCGTTCCGGAAAGAGAAACCTACCTCTTGCAGCCTCGTTTGCAGCTGGTGGGGTGGGGCGGCGTGATCGGCTGAGGCTCGGCACGTTGCGGCGTGAGGGGGCGTGACGGGGTCACATATGGCGCGTGGCGTGGCGTGCCACGTAAGCAGTTTATTTTGGTTCGCGACGGACGCGCGCTTTCGCGCGCGCGTCGCCACGGCGGTTCCGTAGTCCATTCAATATTATTTATGGGTATCCAGGGTTTTCGCAGCTATAGATTAATTACATCAGGGCTTTCACAGAAGCGCACTACAACAGAACTAACAGCAACTATGAAAGGTTGCCAGCAGAAGAGAGACATAAGTCCGAAACCAAGGTCGAGCAGGAGGACAGGGAGCCAAGAACCAAGACAGAGCCAAGGGAACCACGAAGTCACTTAGCTGCCAGGAACTTAAGGAACCCCCGCCCCGGAGTAGGCTATCAGCTGCGGCGAGGACGCTTGCAGCCAATGACCCGGGTCATAGCAACACATGCCGACGAGCGACGCGACGCATGCGCAGGAGCACCATCACGTGCCGCACGCGCGGCCGCGACCCCGCCAAGAACGTTGTCTGCATGTGCCATGTTGATGAGCAAGGAGAAACGGCGGCGCCACGCAGACAAGAGTTGGCCGATTTTTTGGCCAGTGTGTGCTTGGCTAGCTTTCGCGAGCTCCACCAAGAAAGCCTCGGCGTGCGGGGCCAGCGAGCCAAACTCGGAAACGGCGAAGGGAACAAAGCGAAGCACACCGGCAGCGTTTCGGACACCCTCGTCATACTTCTGGATTTTGCGGCGCTCTGCAGCCCGCAAAGCAGTCGTTGGATCCGAGGTTGACACGCCGAGGATAGGGGCAATGGTGGTATCGATAGCAACCGTGTTTCCGCGGATGCCGCCATACCCAAAAAGCCCAACATCGGCAGGCCGCCCGTCGCTGCCCTTCGGGAGAGAAACAAGCACCGACGGGTCCGTGAGGATCTGGACACCCACGCCCAGCGCGGACTTCACGTCGTGGCAAATGTCGGAAAGGCCATGTGCCGCCCACTCGTGATTGGAGTCGCCCCCAGAGCAATGTGCCACGTGATCAGCGTATGCGACCGCCCAAGTAGAAGGAGTGAACTCCACGACAGCATCCTCAAACCCGGCAAGCATACCTTGTACCGAGAAGGAGCAAGAAGCACAAGAGCATGGCTCGCCAAGGGAGAGGACAGGAGCCGCCGGAAGGCCAAATGGGCGGCCAGCGGCAACACGGAACATGGAATTGTAGTACTCAGGGGAACGCTCACGGACTTCACCAAGGCGACCCTCACTTGGAGGATCAGTCACCAGGAACGCCGTCGCAGCCCGTAAGAGGCGGCCTCGGAAGCGGTTGCTGTCGGGGCCGCTTGTGGGCATACGCGCAGCAAACTTTGCGAAACGGACCGTGTGAATGCGGTGGCTCAGGGTTTCCTGTACTTTCCGCATGGAGTGCAAGGGGAAGTCCGAGTAATGCGGGATAGCTTGGAGGTCGGCCGCCGAGCGCATTGAAGACGCCGGCTCAGCCCCGGCGGCCGAGCAGCCGGCACGGGCAACGTGGGAGCGCTTGGAGGGGAGCAACTTTAGAGCAGCAACCAACGGCCCCGCTAGATCTTCGAGCACCGCGTCTCCACACTCGTCAACGACACGGGTATGAGCGGCGCGAAGCTCGACTGCCCACATCGGCGCCGACGCGTTGGCGCCGGCATCGAGCTCCAACGTTGGGGTGGTCAAAGCCTGGTGGATCGAGGACGCCCCAACAAGGTAGAGGCTATGAGGGCTGGATACGCCGGACGGGTCGGAAAAGAACGCCCCGGCGTCGCTCAGGGTGGCGTGTTGAGCACGGAGGAAAGTCACAGCTTGGCCAACCACGAGAGCGGCAGCGCCGATGTGGGAGGCATCTGCTATAGCCACATTATCGCCGATGCCGAGGCCCCCAAATTGGACCGGGAGGGACAACTGCGTGCGCATGGAGGGCGTATCCAAGAGGTCCGGGCTAACACCCCATATCTCGGCAAGCGTTGAAAATGCGGCGGCGTCGGCATCTTCGAGGAAAGACGTAATAGTGTCGCCATACCCCTCGGATGCAGCTATTGTGACAATTATACGAGTACGATATACTACGAGTTAGCACCTGTGTGTACTAGTACAATGTGTACCTGAGACTACGAGTAATACATGTACTGTATATTGCTGCCGTGTGGTAAGCGTTGTGCTTCGGAGCCGGTTTGATACCGCCTCAATTGTTACAAGTTGTCACCACCCGCTGCTACTAATAATCTAGCTATCGTCGGCATTGGCCATCAGGCCATGCCGACCACTAGCAACACGCCCACTGCAAAGGGCGTCACCATGGAGAGTCAGACTGAAGGCAGAACGTCAGCCCCGTCATTGTACGGCAATACATAACATATGCCCTGCACTGTCAAGAATAGAATATATCTGACAGACAGGCAGACATAATTATATATAATACAGCAGGCCGATATACGAGTACTCGTGCGCGTGACATGTGCGCACTCGTACTCTAGTACCCGTAGAATGTACATCATTCAATGGTACCGGCTCTCGTACTGTATTATGCCAAAGATAGCGCATGACATGTTACAATAAAGTATAACTGTCACACTACATCTCTCCTGCGACAGTCTCAGCTAGACTGACGGGAACAAACAAACAAAGGTGGGGTGCAGTGGTGGTGGTGGTGGTGCAAAGGCGAGAGACTTCCCGAGAGGAGAATACAACGAAAATTGGTTTAACACAACGCTTACCACACGGCAGCATTATACAGTACATATACTCGTAGTCCCAGGTACACATTGTACTAGTACACACAGGTACTAACTCGTAGTATATCGTACTCGTATAATTGTCACACTACATTCCGCCCCCCCCCCTGCGAGAATTCAATTCTCGACATCCGCGGGTTTCGAAGTGGTGAACCTTACATCAGGATGCTGGCGCCTTGTAACAATTGAGGCGGTATCAATCCGGCTCCGAAGCACAACGCTTCACAACGCTTACCACACGGCAGCATTATACAGTACATATACTCGTAGTCCCAGGTACACATTGTACTAGTACACACAGGTACTAACTCGTAGTATATCGTACTCGTATAATTGTCACACTCCCCCCTTGGACAACATAAAGCACTTGAATGTGTACGCACCCTACTACGTGCTGCCATAGCTTCTAAGAGTGTGAGTACTCTAAAGCTTAGTGATGACATACTCGACATGATAAAAACGGGGTATGTGGCAGACGATTTCTATTCCGAATGGGGGGGATGGATGAAGTCGGGACATGTGTCCAAACGTGACGGATTTTTTTGGAGACATAAATGTCTATGTATTCCGAATAACCGTCGGCTCTATAACAAAGTATTGTATGAGCTACATGATACTACTGGGCACCGGGCTGTTCAGAGTACCTTGGCACGTGCCTTGGATCGTTTTTGGTGGACGCGTATACGTCATGACGTGAAAGCCTATTGTGATAATTGTCCAACCTGAAGAATTCTCGCAGGGGGGGGGGGGGCGGAATGTAGTGTGACAATTATACGAGTACGATATACTACGAGTTAGCACCTGTGTGTACTAGTACAATGTGTACCTGAGACTACGAGTAATACATGTACTGTATATTGTCACACTAGTGTGACAGTTACACTGTATTGTAACCTGTCATGCGCTATCTTTGGCATAATACAGTACGAGAGCCGGTACCACTGAATGATGTACATTCTACGGGTACTAGAGTACGAGTGCGCGCATGTCACGCGCACGAGTACTCGCATATCGGCCTGCTGTATTATATATAATTATGTCTGCCTGTCTGTCAGATATATTCTATTCTTGACAGTGCAGGGCATATGTTATGTATTGCCGTACAACGACGGGGCTGACGTTCTGCCTTCTGTCTGACTCTCCATGGTGACGCCCTTTGCAGTGGGCGTGCTGCTAGTGGTCGGCATGGCCTGATGGCCAGTGCCTACGATACCTAGATTATTTGTAGCAGCGGGTGATGACAACTTGTAACAATTGTTCTATGCTGAAAGACACTGTAGCCTCTCGCCTCTGCACCACCACTGCACACCACCTTTGTTTGTCCTTGCAGTCTCTATCCGCCGGCTGAGACTGCCGCACTATAGACAGCGTAGATTTTGCATCAAAATGTACGGGGTCGGCTGGGACCAAAAGATCCACGACTGGTACGGGGCCGCCAGACCGGATGGTGTCCGGAAAGGCGCCGCGCGTCCCGAGCCTCCGCCGCCGGTGTTGTAAGTTACATGCCACCAGCGATAATGTGGCTCATCGGGACAGTACATTCCGCTATGCTGCTCTCGGCCTCTCATCACGGCTAAGATGCTGGGAAAGTTTGACTAATTGCTGCCGCACCTGGGCTTCTCGGACACGAAACACCCCTGTGGGATGACGTATATCAAATGATATTCACTCCCCACCTCAGGTGCTTTCACAACAAACCAGACTATCCCTAATCTAAATCGAGCAGCATCCGGAAACGTACCACACAAGCGAATAACTGTCTCCGGGCGGGTGGGTGGGAGACAGTATAGTCGGGTGCCTTCCAACAACTGAAGGTGCCCCCGGTCCGCGGCCCTACTTGGATACTTGGATAAAGGGCGCCGCCGGACCGGCGCCGTCCGGTCCTGGCGTACCGGGCCGGCAGGGTCGTCACTTAACCCTGACGGCGCTGCGAAAACCAGGGTTTCCTAGGTCGTTCCTCCCAAGGAAACCCTACAGTTTTCGCAGCTAGACAGCGTAGATTTTGCATCAAAATGTACGGGGTCGGCTGGGACCAAAAGATCCAACAGATGAAAGAACAGTGGCCGGTCTGGCGGGGCCCGGACATATGTGAGCCAAATTATAAAGGGAATTATATTCAATCATGAACAAACACAGGAACATGGCATCACCAGCACGGTATAAAATTGCCACTAGAGCGGGACCTACGTTGCGTCCCGGGAGGTATCCGAGTCAGTGTCGGATATTGAACTGTCACCGTCACTATTGTCCAGTTCGTCCTCCTCTGCAAGTGACAGGATGGCACGCGACGCGGACAGAACGTGCTACTCGGAGCTGAGCAGAGGTTGACTTCCAGCCACCATCACTGTGAGATTCAGATGTGACGTAAATGTGCCCTACTGGTGACGAACGACGACACACGGGGACGATACGGGACGGACGAGGGACGTGGATTTCATACCCAGTAGCGACGACTATCGCGCGCGACCTGTAAAGTACTATATGAATTTCTCGTTTCCATAATTTCATCAAATTGATATGCGCACGCGGGCTCGCGTGTCGCCCGCCGACGCGGAGCACCCGGGCTAAGTACAGGCGGATGTACGCACTCATTGCACATCGCCGCACATCGCTGACCGCACATCGCTGACCGCTGACCCCGCGGTGTGCCGCGATGTGCGGCACGACGGGCGGAGGTGTGGGCGGATGTAGGTGGTTCGGTAGGTGGTAGGCGGTAGGTGGTGTTCGTAGGTGCGCGTTTTAATGCAGCCGCCCTAACTGCTAATGATTGTGTAACGCCCCAGCACGCGCATGAAGTACGGGGTCGCCTCACGGTCACCGCCGCTCACCGTTGAATCAAGCGCGGACAGCCGCGCACTCGCATCTGTGTTGCCTGCCGGTGGTGGGTTACATCCACCCCAACTCTCAACCCCCCCCCCCCCCCCCCGCCCCTCGCGCGCGGCAGCAGGCATGCCGGCAAAGGGATGGATAGCGAGTGTGTCGAAGGATGGCGTGTACTCATGCAAGCACTGCCGGGGCAACGTGACGGGCACATGTGATAAGATGGCGCGAGAGCGGCACTTCCTAAAATTCCCGAACTGTAGCCACTCGTTGAAGCGTGCGGCTAAGTTGCGCCGCAAGGCCGCCTTATCACAAGCAGCAGCAGCAGGGGCGGCAGCAGCAGCAGCAGCAACAACAGGGGCGGCAGCAGGAGTAGCTGCAGCCGTCGGAAACGGCCCGCCGGCGCCGGTCTCGGACGACGGCGGCTCGAAGGTGGACGATGTGATGGGCGTGGGGGAGGACCCCGTTGGCGAAGACGGTATGGACATCGACGCGCCTGCGTGGCCGCCGGCGGGCGTCGAACCCGCGATGAGGGCGTGATATGGAAAGGCGATCCCGGCGACTTCTACATGAAGGTCATCGCCAAGAAGTTCCGGGGAGTATGGCACTACGGCGTGATAACCGGCGTCGTTACCGAGTGGGTGTTGGAGGACTACGGCGGGGCGACCCAGTGGCGCGCTGTTTTCGAGGACGCGGACATTGTGGGCCTTCTGCGTTCAGAGGTGAGTGGGCCCGGCATGCGTGCTGGTGGCACCACTCAACTGCGGTTGTATGGAATCACACGCACCCGCCCGGTCGGCGTGGCAGGTTGTGGAGGCTATGGCGGCTGCCCAGGAGCACCCCCCTGTGGATGCGGACGGGGAGGCTCGCTTGGTAACCGTCCATGAAGGCGATGACTTGTCCAGTGAATCACGCACCTTGCCCGGCGTGCGTTCAACACAACCCGGCTGGCGGAGGCCAAGCAGAACACTGGCTGCCATGGCGTGTGCCATGTGCATGTGGTCCTGGGCTATGTCAGCATGATCAACCTCTTCCCCCTCGCGCCGTTCCACCTGTTTTTTTTTGGCTTGGGAAGGGACTTCTGGAGGAAATTTGTCACCGTGCAGGGCCACATTGGATTCCGAGCTATGAAGCAGGAAGACCGGCGCCAGGCTTTAGTCCCGATACCCAGCAACTTTGAACGCGGGTTGCGCCCTTCGTTTGCAGTGTCCAAGAATCGAAAGGTAACCCCCCCCCCCCCCCCCCCCCGGGCGTGGGCGTGGGCGTGGGCGTGGGCGTGACGGCATTCCCCTCCATGACTGCAGGGTCAGGCAAGGTGACGGTGCAGTCCGGCTGGGTCATGGAGGACTGCTTGCACCACATGGAAACGTTTTCCATTCTTAACGCCGGTCCGCTGCTCGAGGAGGCCCGGGTGAAGGCGATCATGACCGAGAAGGAGCTTCGCGTCCCCAGGCGGTGCTTGGGCACATGTACAAGCGCATGCAAGGAGCTGCGTGGTTCGTCACGCGGTGGGGGTTGCAGAATGTGGTGACGGAGGAGGACGGCCCCGAGCGCAAGGCGCAGGTGGACGCGCTCACTAGGGAGGGGAGGACTCGATACCCAGCGGCGGCCGGGGCAGCGCGGCGCCAAGGCGCGGCGGCCGGGGCAGCGCGGCGCCAAGGCGCGGCGGCCGGGGCAGCGCGGCGCCAAGGCGCGGCGGCCGGGGCAGCGCGGCGCCAAGGCGCGGCGGCCGGGGCAGCGCGGCGCCAAGGCGCGGCGGCCGGGGCAGCGCGGCGCCAAGACAGCGCATACAGCGGAATCGGCGGAAAGGGATGCATTACAAGCTGTGGACGGCAGCCGCTGAAAACTATGCGGTCATGCCGCAACAACCCCAGCACTGGCTTCTGGATACCTCTGATCTGGCTGACGGCGGCGGGCTGCGGGATGCAGGGCCGCATGACTGAGGTGGCGGTGCTGGTGAGCCCGCAGAGTCTGCATGCGGCGGAGGCGGCGCAGCCGCATAGGCACTAGACAATGCTCTGAAGCGAGCCCCAATTGTCTGCCCAGCGCCTGCCCCAATGTAACGCACCAGCTTGGCAGCAATTGGCAGCTCTTTTGCCCCCCCTCCACCCCACAGACACACTACCAATACCAGTTTCTCATCCCGGCGGGCAGTTGATGCGTATACCTAGGCTTGTGCGTACGCAGTGCGGGGGGGGGGGGGGGGGGGGAATCACTATAGCTAAGCTAGTGATGTGAGATATGAGTGCAGCAACAGATATTGTGCAAGATATAATACGATGGCATGCAAGCGGGTCCCCGCTCTTCCACAATCATTGGCCCTGCTCCCTCTTGCCCCGCCCCCGGTGCCCTTTAGCTGCTCTCAGCATCCCGAGTGGGATGGGCGGGGCAGCGGTTGCTACCGAGTGAGGCGTAGCATCGTTTGCAGTAGCAACGCAGCCTTTCCGGTGTGACGCCGCCTGGATGTAACCCAGCAGTACGCGCAAAGTGCAAGTGCAAGCTGCTGATGGCGGGGATCCCGCGCGGGGGGGGGGGGGGGGGGGCAGCGGCTGTGGGATAGGCGCGGCAGCGGTTGCTACAGAGTGAGGCGTCGCATCGTTTGCAGTAGCAACGCAGCCTTTCCGGTTGCATAGTGTGACGCAGCAGTACGCGCAAAGTGCAAGTGTTACACGTCCGTGTGCCCCACCCAATGACATTGCGCCCGACCTCACTGGCGGCATGTCTCGCTCTCCTTCAGCTCCTGGGCCGTCCGCCGCCTCACCCTGCGCACCCCACCAGCCGCGCGTGCCTTCTCGGAAGCCTCACACACGGCGGCGCGAGTCGCGTCGTGGAACGCGTCCCTGACATGGCGGAACTCCGCCCTCTTCGTGGCCGTGGTCGGGCAGGGGACTGCCCGCTGAAGGGTCGCCATGCATGGGTACTTGGGGCCGCACAAAGCCGGGGTGCCGTCACAGCAACACTCCCAGTCCGTCCGTTGGCCGCAGTCCACGCATGACGGGCGTCCGGCCAGGACACGCACATGATAGTGCATGTGGCCGCCTCCCCCCACTGCTCGTAGTGCTCCGGTCAACATGGCGACGAGCAAGTCGGCATGTCCCGCAGGTGGCTGCGGGGCGGGTGGCGCGAGCGCAGCCTCGCTCGCCTCGACAACCCCCTCAGCCCGATCAGTCGCCTCGACCACGGCCTCCTCCGCCTCCTGACGCGGCGCACCAGGCGCATCATCGTCGCCTGGCAGGGCGTCCCCCCCCGCAACGGCGCCGTCGGCGGTGGCCGACGCCGTCGTGGCGGGGTGTTGTGAGGAGGTGGCCCTAGACATAGGTGGGGCCGGCACCGCCATGTGTTGCTCCACATGCGGTGCGGTTCCTGACGCGGCAGCTCCGTCGCACCAGTACCGGCGCCGGCACCCCACGCCTGCTGGGCTTACCACCAACCGGCATGTTTCCTTTGGGAGGCGGTTCATCCGCGTCGGAGGTGAGCGGCGGTGCCTGTGTGGGTGTGGATACTGCCCGGCCATTAGGGCTCCCGCCGCCTGTCGCTCCGCCGACCCACGCCGCGGCGTGTGCTGCGCCCCGCATAGTCGCCTCGAATATAATATACATGACGCGGGGACGGGGGGGGGGGGGGGGGGGGATTCGTGCGTTTCGTATGTCGGCGGAAAGGCGTGCGAAGCTGCGGCTGGCGAAGGTGGTGGAAGTAAGCGTGGCGGCGTCGGCGGCGTATTACCGTGCGTGCATGCGTGCGCAACCCCGCGGCAGCAAGCGCCGGACTCGGCGTGTGCCAGCGGCAGAGCTGCGAAGCCATGGACACGGTACGGGATGCCAAGTCTGGCTAAGCAACTGCCGAAGCTGGCGGCTTAACCCCCATGTCCGGCGGTTGAGGGACGGAAAGTGCGTAGAAGTTGATCGGGAAAGCGGGCACATAAGCCTGGCTGTGCTAGGTTCCTATTAAGTAATGGCGGTTTGTGCTAAGTAATTCGTGGGGGTAGACCATGCAGCGCAGGTAGGGGGCGGTATAAATGAGGCCGGGCACATATACTGCTCCACGAAACGACACTGTCGCACGTGTAGTTGAATAGACCCCCCCCCCCCCCCCCCCCGCCGGGTCGGCCCGCCGACCCGCCACGGCATGTAATATCTGTCATGCATCGCCGGGGTATGTGTGAGTGGATGCCCCGCCGCCACATCCCCCCCCCCCCCCCCCCATTTACACTTGTGCACTCATTAAGTTTGGGCTGGTTTCGGAGCAGTACATGTACGTATGTATATACATACAATGGAACGTAGGACCTGCGCGGAAAGAGGCGGGGCTGGCGGAGTGCGTTGGGGGTGCGTAGAGTAGCGTGTTGGTGAGATTCGGGGTGCATCGGACGCCGGATGCCCATCCACCCAGCGTAAAAGACGCGTACGTAATATTCACACTATATATATTCACACGCAAATGTGTGAAAACCGGACATTCCGTGCCGGATGGGTGGGAATACGGCGTCCGATGCAGCCAAAACCCCAGCAACACGCTATTCTATGCACCGCCAATGCACTCCGCCAGCACCGCCTCATTCTCTGTCGATTTCGAAAACGCCTTCACATTACCCACCGCTAATTGCAATTGCCACCGTGTAATGTTGTCACGATGTGCGCACACAACAACACTTACTACCGGTTCCGACGCGGATGGAGGCGAGGCTTGCGGAGTGCGTTGGGGGTGCGTAGAGTAGCGTGCTGCAAATAATTGGGGTGCATCGGACGCCGGATGCCCACCCACCCGGCGTAAAAGACGCGTAATATTCACACTTTATTAACACACAAATGTGTGAAAACCGGACATTCCGTGCCGGATGGGTGGGAATACGGCGTCCGATGCAGCCAAAACCCCAACACGCTATTCTGTGCACCGCCAATGCACTCCGCCAGCACCGCCTCATTCTCTGTCGATTTCGAAAACACCTTCACATTATCCACCGCTAATAATTGCAATTGCCACCGTGTAATGTTGTCACGATGTGCGCACACAACAACACTTACTACCGGTTCCGACGCGGATGGAGGCGAGGCTTGCGGAGTGCGTTGGGGGTGCGTAGAGTAGCGTGCTGCAAATAATTGGGGTGCATCGGACGCCGGATGCCCATCCACCCGGCGTAAAAGACGCGTAATATTCACACTGCTTTATTAACACACAAATGTGTGAAAACCGGACATTCCGTGCCGGATGGGTGGGAATACGGCGTCCGATGCAGCCAAAACCCCAGCAACACGCTATTCTATGCACCGCCAATGCACTCCGCCAGCACCGCCTCATTCTCTGTCGATTTCGAAAACGCCTTCACATTATCCACCGCTAATAATTGCAATTGCCACCGTGTAATGTTGTCACGATGTGCGCACACAACAACACTTACTACCGGTTCCGACGCGGATGGAGGCGAGGCTTGCGGAGTGCACTTGCGGTGCACAGACTAGCGGGAGACTAGATCCATTGTCGCTTATTTACAAGCACGGGCGGTGCTGCCAGACCTGATCGTCTACGGCCGATATAATATTCACACTATATTAACATCGGTGCACACCGCCGCACACCGCCGCACAACGCTGCGCGCGCACATTCGTCGCACACATTATCCCGGATTCACTCGCCGTATCCATTACGCCGTGCTACTTCAACAATAAACATTGCGAAATTACACCGACACAATGCCGCACCGACTAGCTCTTGACAATACGTGCATATAAATAGTAGTGGCGCGCTGCTCCTCGCCTCCGATGTGTCGTTGACTGCTGCGGAAGGCGGTCGTCGACTGGGTGTTAGTTTCTCCACCTCGGCCGCCCCCCCCCCCCCCCCCCCCCCCGCCCCCCCCCCCCCCCCCTTCACCGCTCACAGCGCCATGGCCGACCTCGCCCCCCCGGGCAAAAGTGGGCGGCGAGCCTTGTTGTCTCGCGTGTCCGCGCCGCCGGCATCGAGGAGGACGAGAAAGACATGAGGAAACGCGTGACAAGGTGGGCGCGCAACAAAACACTCCATCCTCCACATTAGCACGCACCCACTCGTGGCTAACTTGTGCCGCGCGCAGGTTCGTCCGGGAGCGCCGTAAGGCCCACCTCAACGCCAAGGCTTCCACAGTGCCAGCGGCGCAACTCGTGGTGGCCGAGGAGGCCGCATCCTCAGCCGCTTAAAGGCGAAACGATTGTGGCTTGTTGTGGGTGTCTGGGCACAGGGGGCGTCCCGACGCGAAGGTAAGGAAGCTCATGGCGGCGTCGTCGACGGCACAGCCTCCCGGGGTGGTGAAGACACTGACGGATGACAAGAAGCGGAAGAGGCCAGTGAAGAAACGCCGAGGTAAGAAACTGACGGTCGCGGAGTCGGAGGCGCAGGCGGAGGCGGAGGCGGAGGCGGAGGCGGAGGCAGCGAGATCGTCGAAGCGGAGGGTCCCCCGGGCACGCAAGAACAAGAACAAGCAGTAGCCCCCACCCCCTTACCCCCCCCCCCCCCCCCCAGGCGGGAGCGGCTGGCGGCGAGGGGGGGCGGGGGGGGGCGGGACGGGCGTGGTCCCCCCGCCCCCGCACAACCCCCCCCCCCCCCCCCCCCCCCCCGGGCCACATTCCCCGATGGCAGCTGTCGCGAATATTGTAATTCAAACATTCTTCGGCAAAGCGCTGCCTGCCCCCGCCCTCCCCCTCGCGAATATTTATGTAACATGAGCACTCTTTGGCAAAACATGGCAGCCAAACCGCCCATCTGATGACCTTTGATCGGACGGCTGGCAAGCCCGTTCAGCAGTACTAGCTATAATGTACACAAAATTCCCCACTTTGGCCAAATAGTACGGCTGAGATTTGCGCTCCCATGTACTAATAGTCGTAGTTATCCACAGGACCACTGGTCATCGTGCCCGGGTACCGGGTACCGGGTACTAGATACCCGGTACCGGCGTAATAAATATATCGCGTACTACCCGGTACTACACGGACAACCTTGTACCTTGTACGTCAGTGCCATGTACGCTTCACCGGGCTGGTACGACTACCAGAATGATGACAAAAAGGATTTATCGCCCGCCGGCAATAACGCCGGATGTACTCGCACGTAACTGGATGGACGTGCCGCCACCAGCAGCAGCCTTCACGGATAAATAATAGTCGCTAGTAGTAGTGCTTCGTCACCTGTATGTCACATCTGAATCTCACAGTGCATGCTGGCCCCATGTAGTGAGCGGGATGTCTGCGTTAGCGGCGGCGGAAGCACCTACTATGTGCCTTACTGACAGAGCCAGAGATGAACAGCCAGTCATCCAGATAGCAGAGCATCTTGAGGCCCCTACTGCGCCAGTGTCGCACCAGAACTCCCATGACTTTAGAAAAGCAGCGGGGGGCATCAGACAACCCAAAGCATAGAACTCGCCAAGTGTAGAATTTTCCTCTCCATTCAGACCCGCTGAAAGTTGCAGCTGAGTCATGGAGGCGGTCATGGTAATAGCCCTGAGTCAGATCTATGCAGGTCAGCATGTCGCCGGGAATCACCAGGTCTGACAACTTAGATAACGACTCCATCCTGAATAGAGTGTAAACCAAGTGTTTGTTGACATGACGCTGATCGCAGATCAGCCTGAGTCCACCATGGGGTTTGGGGACCACACCTAAAGGGTTCAGCACCACATGACGCATAGGTTCTTCTCTGATATGGCCCAAGCCAGCGGCAACAGCAAAGCGATCTGCCCATCAATAAAATCGGGGTGCTGCAGCGCGGAAGGGTGATTCGGCAGATGACTGGGTGGTGCAGGACCATCAGCCCAATTCATACGGTAGCCATGCCTGACCCAATCTCTGACCTGACTGTCTCTGACTGATTCAGTGAAGCCGTCCCAAAATTGCCAGCCTTTACGGATAACACCGGCCGATTCCACAAGAGAATTGACGTCCAGAGCCGGCTCATGAGGAAGCTCAAAATTAGCTGTCGTTAAAACCGTCACAAAATGCCAACGCCACAGACAGCATCATAGTGGTTAGCAAGCAGCCTGGATGACTGCGGCATGAATCAAACAGTGAGTTTGAACTCGAAATCGTCTGAAACTGAAAATAGCAGTATTTTCGAATTTAATATCGCTCCCACACAACGGGAGATATGAATCGTCACACAGGGTGTGCCGCTCTTTACACGAATGCATCGCCGACCAACTTATGGAAAGTTGCAGAGGCAACTGCCCGGGGCAGCACAGAGTCGCAGGGGACATCATATGTATTACATACGAGGTATTTCTCGGAGATACGCCACCAAACAGGTGACCCTCCCTGAGGAGATCAGAGCTGCTATGACACGAGCCTGAGCTCAGCTCCCGGAGGAGGGCTTACAGCTGCCCGGAGGCCTAACTGCAGCTACAGGAAACACCATCGCTAGCCATGCCAGGATGTAAGTACTCGTTGCAGTACTTAGTGAAACATGGCTCTTACTCGTAGCGTTTCGCGAATTGAGTTGGTTGCAGAATGTAATCTCTTACAACATGCAGGTGGCATTGGATATTTATCCTATAGCGGTCCGACTGGGCACCACAGACAAGCAGCTAGTAGCGCTACCCTGATGATTTAGGACTTGTAGCGCGTACTGTATTTATGTTAGAAGGAATATTACTTGCGCCTGGTTGTGGCCGTACCAGTAAATAATAAGCGTGCTGAAATATCAGCAGTACAACAGTATGATTACTTGGCCATAAAACGTCGCAGGTTTGTGGTGGTACTAGGGTAGTCGCTAGGCGCAACCCTAACATTCCCACCCCTCTGATAAATGACGAACTGGAAAGTGTCTTTTCGCGTCGTCGAAGGCCTGGCGCAGAGGTCGGTTGGCGGTGGAAGCGTGATATAGCAGCAGCAACAGTAGTACTAGGTGTCAACGCTCCGGGATGGAAAACGCGACGGGTGGCGCGCTCGCAGGTTGGCGTATTCCTTTGAGCGCAGCGTGTCTTGCAGATGTCGGCTCGCCCTCGCGAAATCGTGTAGCGCCTCGACACGGCGCAGCACGCTGTATGGCTCCCAACTGTCGTGACTTGAGTCGTAGTTCAGCCAACGCACCAGAAAGACGAGGCAGAGTCCTCGCTTGAACAGATCCTCGCGGCGCTCGATAGAGAAGTCGAGCACGCGTTCAACGACGAACTCGTCGACAGGGGGCTCCACAGTGGACGGTATTGTATCGGGCTGTGCATCTGGATTGACGCACTGACGCAGTCGACTGATGTGAAACACATTGTGGCAGTCGAACGTTGGTGGCAGGCGCAGATGATGCGCCTGGCTGGAGATCTTGGCCGTGACTGGGTAGGGGCCGATGTAGCGCTGTCGGAATTCGCGCGACGGTTGGTTGCGTATAAGCAAGTGCTCCGTTGAGAGCCAGACTTTGTCTCCTTCTGCGATCTCAACATGGCTGGTTTTGCGGTCGGCATAGACCTTTTGATATTCATCAGCAAGCTTCAATTGCTCAGTAATCAACATGTGAATATCTTGAATATTTGCAACCGTGTTGCGTGCATCTTGATTGGCAGTAGCAATCATATCAGGTGGTGTCAGTGGCATCATGCCATAAATTGCCTCAAAAGGGGCATAATGTGTTGCTGAATGGACTGAATTGTTGTAAGAAAATTCAGCAAGAGCTAAATGACTTAACCAAGAGTCATGTTGCTTGTGAACAAACGCACGTAATATTTGCTCAATAGTTCTGTGGGTGCGTTCAGTTTGACCGTCAGTTTGCGGGTAAGCGCTGGAAATATTTATCGTTGTTAAGTACTTAACTGAGTTTAGTCAGACGACGGACCCAGTTGTGCGGTCAAACGACTACCACCTGGAAAATATAGCACAGTAGCCAGTCATCGGCTCTGTCTAGAATCTTCCAGGATGGGACAGTGAGCAGCGGACTCGCGACCGCACCAGCTCCCGACTTGTTTCCCTGCTTGCATGCAGCTACTACTTAGCCAACTGTCTAGACCATAGCGCTCATCCCTTTCGCTGTTGCGCTTCACGGCGCAAAAGCTCGTCGCTGAGCTGCGCCACTGCTTCCGAACCATAGTCCGCGAAACCGGGCTTGAGGAGGCTGCGGCGAACCACCTGTGCGACTGTCTTGGTCCGCGCATCCGCATCGTTCGACGCGTTGAGGCGGATAAACGCCAGGAAGTCGCGCCGGTGTTTATTTGAGGCGTCGTAGGCCGCCACGCCCGCTTCAAGGAGGCGAAGGTCCTCATCACCAGGGGGCTGCGCCGCGCTTGCCGCTCTCTTAATCGACGCGAGCGCCTCGCAGAGAGCCACGTGGGCCACCGCATCGTAGAAGCCAAAGCAGTACAGAGAGCGGTACTGATCCAAAGTGGCCCAGTGCCGACGCGCGATGAGCTGGCGGTGCGTCTCGTCAGGTGAGATGTCGTACAGTTGGGGAATCGGAGAGAGGCCGGGACTGGGCTTGACGGAAAAGCCGGGCCAATCAAATGAGCCCACTCCTCCCAGACTAAGGAAGGGGCAGCGGCCCTAGGGCCACCGCGCTGGGGCTGGGGCACGGAAACGTGCTCTGCACGAGCCGGTGCGTCGTGCTGGGAGCTCGCCGCGGCAGCGCTATGAGCGGGCGCGCGGGGCTCGGTAGGAGTAGAACCACTAGGCCGCTCAAGGTCGCTTCGTAGGGCTTCCAGAAGCTCCGTAAGCCCCGCGAAACCGGCCTCCAGCGCGGCGATGCGGTCTTCGGCTAGGCCACTAGGGGCGTCACCGGAGTTGTCAGGCATACTGAGCCCTGACAATGCCGTGCGCAGGGCGTCGTGCTAGCGCAGGCGGATAATATCGACAAGGATCGCTTCCCCTCGCGGCACAGGTGCCGCGCGATTGCTGGGGCGTGAAGCGCAACAGCAAAAGGGATGGTGTGTGGTGTGGCGAGGGGCTTGTAAAACAAGACACTCGCTTCTGGCAACGTGACTCGCACTCTGTCTAAGCTAAGTTTGCAGAGCTGTAAACAATGATTTCTAGAACACTGAAGTGAACCTAGGATCTATGTCAGAGATGATACATCTGCCGAGACCATGGTGTCTGTAAATATTGTCCAAATATAATCTGGCCAACTGTGTCGCATCAATCTTGATATTGCATGGCACAAAATGTGACTGTTTGGTGAACGTGTCAACAAACGTAGCAATAGCATCGTAGCCATCCACCTCAGGTAAGTTGGTTATAAAATCCATAGAGATTATCTCCCAAGGCTTGGTTGCCTTTGGCAAGGGAAATAAAGAACCATAAGGCTTGGTGGTAGCTGCTTTGATTATAACGCAAGTATCACAGTGTTTGCAGTAATGCTTAACTGTGGTATTCATGCGTGGCCACCAAAACATACGCAGTATGTTGGCAAGAGTGCGGGTATGGTTGGGGTGTCCATTACCAACATGATACTCCTCAATGATGAGTTTTCTCAATTCAGAATCATTGGGTATACAGACCTTATCTGCCATGTAGTAGAGACCATCAGTATCATCCTGTCGCACACCGTTAGGGGCGCGTCCATGGTTGTAGGCAACATCAGTGATGTAGGCAGCTTTGATCTTGTCGATCAGCTTGCTGTCAATCTGCAAGGCGGACATTGCTGACAAATAGTCATGCATTTGTTCGAGGTCAGCTTCGACCAGCTGGATTTCATATTCAGTCAATGCATAATGCAAGTCAGGCGGCGAGAGAGAGCATCAGCCTCATTGTCAGCGCCTTTGCGATATGATATCTGCAACACAGGTTCAATAGTCTGTGGGTTGACTGCCATGTATGGTGAAATTTCACGTAACCATAGGGCATGGCGTCTGCCTAGTCCTTCCTATGTAGGCGAATGCCTCAATGTGGCATGGTCAGTTATAATTGTAATACGGCGACTGCCTTCCAAATAGCAGCGCCATTCTTTCAGAGCACATATCACATACACCCAAGAGCTCTTGGTCATAGGTGGGATAATTTGTTTGTGCAGCCTGCAATTTCTTTGCATAATAGCTGCAGGGGTTTAAGTGGCCATAAGCATTAGCCTGGAGCAGAACTGCACCTAAGGCCTATTTGCTGGCGTCAATAGCCACTACAAACTCAGCATCTTTGCCGGTGACTGGGCTTGCCAGCACTGGGGACTGGCACAAGGCTTGTTTCAGTTTTACAAATGCAGCTTGGCATTCAACTGTCCAAGCAAATATTTTATCCTTTCTTGTGAGGGCATATAACGGTGCTGCAATAGCAGAATAATTGCGCACATAGCGTCGGTAAAAATTGCAGAAACCAAGATATTGTTGGACATTATGAACGTTCTTAGGCCTAGGCCGATCCTGAACGGCCTTGATTTTTTTAGGCGAGGTTCTTAGGCCAGCGTGTGATACCATATGTCCAAGGTATTCTCGTTCATTCTTGGCAAACCAGCATTTCTGTAATCGTAGTCTTATGTCATTAGACTCGAGCATAGTAAGAGCTGTGTCCAAATGTT
Organism: Tetraselmis striata; assembly: GCA_006384855.1. Lineage (NCBI taxonomy): Eukaryota > Viridiplantae > Chlorophyta > Chlorodendrophyceae > Chlorodendrales > Chlorodendraceae > Tetraselmis > Tetraselmis striata. The sequence continues at coordinate 85,767 of VCJN01001897.1, forward strand.
GCAAATGTTCCTCAAGAGGGTTGCTATAAATCAAGACATCAACCAGGTATACATGTATAAAGGTATGCTTGTGTGGCTGGAGTATAGATGTCATCAGGCGTTGAAAAGAGGAGGGAGCACTGGTGAGTCTCGATGGCATTACTAGCCACTCGAATTGGCCATAGACAGTTCTGAACGCTGTCTTCGGAACATCAGGTGGATTAATCCGGAGTTGGTGATATCCTAAGGCGAGATCAAGAGCTGAATAGACAGTAGCACCAGATAGCATATCAAGTAATGCATCAGCAAGTGGAACATGGAACTCAACCTTTTTGGTGTACTTATTCAATTGACGGTAGTCAATGCACATGCAAAGACCGCCATTGGCCTTGCGGGCGAAGAGAACAGGAGCTGCATATGGAGAGAAGGACTCCTGTATAAACTGTTTCTCAAGAAAAGAATTCAATTGTGTTCTTAGTTCCTCTAATTCTGCAGGTGATAATCTGTATATTTTTCCTGCAAGAACTTGGGCATCATGAACAAGAGGGATCTCATGATCAAGACCAGGGCGTAATTGTGGAAGGTTGTCAAGCGGAGAGCATATTGGTTTGTGCTTTCGCAATAAGTCTCTGATCTGAGCGGTATAAGCTGCAGACTGGTCAGTGTCAATTGTATTCATCTCATCATCAATATCGAGCTCATCACTCTGGTGGCATTGTATTGTTTAACAATGGCGCAGAAATAAACTGTGTCAGGTTCATGCTTGGCAATCTCTCTGGCCATGGCATTAGCATGAACCATTCTGACATTAGCCCGGCGGGGCTCTGACTGGCATTGGACTTTTAGTCCTGTGGAAAATGTCACCAGGTCACATTCCCAATCAACATGTGGGTTGTGTTGTTTCAGGAATTGCATCCCTAAAACCAGATTGAAATCATTTTGCAACGGTGTGACTGTGAAGTCAATGGGTATTGTGTAATTGTTGATATTTAATTCAAGGGTGCTTTTTTGTGAAGCGAGAACCATTCTACCATCAGCAAGAATAACTCTTACTTTATTTTGAAGTGGTGTAGTTGGTATTTTATTTTCTTTGACATACTTGGTGCTGGCAAAGTTCAAAGTAGCACCGATGTCAACCAGTACGGAAGGTGTTATATTTAATTCAACACATGTTGGGTGTAACAGCAATAAGTTATGATCAGACTTGCTGGTAACAAAAAACAATTCTGTCATCATACGTGACTGGTGGGACTTTGTGGCTTTTGGTTTATATTCCTTACCTTGCTGTTCAGCCAGCATGGTTTTGAGATCCTCAGTGGTAACGACGTCACTAATTGCCTGGGCTGAACGTTCCTCAACAGTATAGTCAGCCAAGTAGACATCAAGGTACCACTCAGTGGGTCCCATAGGTTCAGTATCAGTCGTTGAACTGGGTGTGTGAAACAGATATGTTCCAGGCGGGTAGCTGTGATTTTTTTTATATTTTGAAAGCAGCGGTTTCCAGGATTGTCCTAATTGTGAGGACCATCTCGGCATAACAATAATACCTCTTGTGTCAAAAGGCGACTCTTGTCTTTGCATCTCAAAATGCTGCAAGATAGGCAGGGCTGTGTCATCATACACTGGATTGATGAACACAGTTTTACCTTTGATATCTTGTTGCAGAAATGGTTTTTCAGCACTGCAATAATCTGAACAGACAGCATCATATGCTGAGGCACAGGCATAAAAAGGCACAGGCTGGACCATAGGCATAATTCAGTCTCTTGAATTCTGCTTGGTCAAACACAACAGAGTCAGTTGGACATGCATTTCGTTTTGCATATTTGTCAATTTTAGTGTAATTCTTTTGATAATTGTTTTTGGTACGCATTCTGCGCACTCGAGATCTCTTTTGCATGATAGTCAATTTGGCATGCAGTTTAGCATGCGTCTTTTTGTCTTTGACATTTTTGTCGACATTTCTCTGCACCCTGTCTCGTCCTCGATGTCGGCAACGAGGTGTGAATGAGAACAGGAACACCCATGAGCTTCATGCTCATGTTGTGAGTCGGAGGGGTTCAGTGCCGCGGGAGCGCAATGCTCAACCATATCGACATATGTATCCTCGATCTCATGCAGGGGCTGAGCATCTCATGCAGGGGCTGAGCATGCAGTTTAGCAGTGCATGCATATTTGCATGGACTCGGCAACAAGTCAATGTCGATTGTCTCAATTACATTGAGAGGCACAGGTTGGCATTCCGCTCAACACCGTCATTTGTTTTTATGTAAAGTCGATCTTGTCGACTTGCTTGGCTAGCTTAGTAGCTGCCACTTTGGCATTGCATGCAGTTTTGCATTTTTGCCATTAGCATTTTTGCCAGTCGATTTTTCCGACTTGATTGGCCAGCTTGTTTGCTGCCACTTTGGTTTTGAATTGTTTTTCGTCCTTCTCGGACGCATGGCGGCATTCATAAATTGAGTGGCCTTTGTTGCCGCACACAATACTATGGCGTGGTTAGCCATCTTCTGTACCCCGGCTCTCTCTCGCGCTTGGGAATCGCTTGCAAAATACATTGCACTTGCAGATACTCAGGCACAGCGCAAGGTTCATGCAACAAGGCAAATGCAGCTTGTAGCTTGCGCTGCAAGTCGGCGCAATAGGTAGATATCTTGGGGTCGCTTGGCTTGATGCAGATGATACGCGCATAGTCTCCGACGGTTGTCTGAATGCCGTTGGGGAAAGCGGCCTTGAAGAAAGCTTGCTTCCAGTCTTGATAGTTGACAAAGTGAGTCAGGACCTCGCAGCCCATTACAATGTGAACCTGAAGCTCATGGCTGTTGAGCATTGTCGACATTCTCCAGAAAGGCCTTGATTGCTGGGAAGTCATGAACGTCGGCGAGCTTGTGAGAGATGTTATGGGTTGGCGCCACAACGCGGGCTTCCAGCATCTTCTTCTCGACAATTTGACGCATAGACTGCTCGGCGGGTGGACCACCGGGAGGGTAACCGGCTTGACGGGCGCTCCGGTGCGATGCCATGGCGACACGCGACTCGGATAAAGGTTGAAGGGTACAGAATCGTTACCAAGGGTCGGCTGGACCAGCGAAATCGCGAATGTATCGTCGTGCGTGCGAGAGCAGGTCGCGGTAGGTCGGCAGGTGGAGATGGATCGTAACAGGAAGCCGAAACCAGTGTAAGTACTCGTTGCAGTACTTAGTGAAACATGGCTCTTACTCGCAGCGTTTCGCGAATTGAGTTGGTTGCAGAATGTAATCTCTTACAACATGCAGGTGGCATTGGATATTTATCCTATAGCGGTCCGACTGAGCACCGCGGACAGGCAGCTAGTAGCGCTACCCTGATGATTTAGGACTTGTAGCGCGTACCGTATTTATGTTAGAAGGAATATTACTGGCGCCTGGTTGTGGCCGTACCAGTAAATAATAAGCGTGCTGAAATATCAGCAGTACAACAGTATGATTACTTGGCCATAAAACGTCGCAGGTTTGTGGTGGTACTAGGGTAGTCGCTAGGCGCAACCCTAACACAGGAGGATTGCAGACTCCACGGCTTCAGCGACGTGCACTTGGGCAGTCCCTACTGAAGTGTCACTTCCTCTGGCAGCGGTAGCAGGTGATGTCCGCAGCAGACGACCGACCATAAGGAGACTTCTCCTCGCAACGGCCGCCCTCCCTCCGGTTGTCGCTCCCACGGCGAAAAGACTCGGGCTCGCGAGAAGGGGAAGAAGGCTTCGCGCGCGAAGAAGAAGAGGAATGTTTCTTGGCCTTGACCTTCTCAATCGCCTTCTTCAACTCCTTGTAGTCCGCTGAGCCCTTCTCGCCGAGAGGGTCCACTGCATCGAACTCCTTGGCGACTTGCGCGCCGTACTCGTGCTCCACATGTAGCTTCTTGCCACGGTTGTTAATCCGAAGAGCCACCGTGGTACACAATGCCAGCGCCGCGGTAATCGTCTTGAACAGCTCCGCAGACGAAGTTGGCGATGAAGCATGAAGATCGGTGCCGTCCTCCACCAAGTCGCGCAGAGGCTCTTCCGCCGGTGCCAAAAGGTCATAGATTTGGAAGACGTCGTCTAGGTCGCGTTGAGGAATACGAGCATCAGCGGTATGGCGGCGGTGAACCTTACCATCTTTGTCCAGCCATCCATCCTCGGGTGCGTTGATGGTGCGAGACGGTGCTTCCACAGTCGGAGGTTGAGCTGGTCTCTTGCCCTTGCGGTCGTAGTCGGCGTCCCCCTCCGCAACGCGTTTCGAAGCTGAAGCCGAAGGGACGCGACTGCCTGCCTAAGCTCAGAAACCTCTCGTTCGATACGGAGTAGAGCAGCAGAAGTATCAGCTACTGCCTGTCTAGCGGCGACGAGAGAGGGAGATTCAGCTACCCCGTCTGCAGGTAGAGAGTCGCCACCTAGGACAGTGAGATGACTTTCGCGCGTAACGAGTTGCTCACGAAGAGCTTTACGGGAGTCCAGTAACTCCTTCCAAACGAGTTCAAACTTGTCTACTACTAAAACGGAGACGAGAAAGCATGGCGACAGCACCACGAGCGAGACAAAGAGCCACGCCCAAGACGTACTCGCGGAGCAAGCCATGGTGAGTGCCGGGATCAAACACACTACAGAACGCAGAAGAAATTTGAATTTTTGTAGTCGAAGACGAAACGAAAATGTACTAGTCGTAGAAGACAATATAGTCGGGTGCCTTCCAACAACTGAAGGTGCCCCCGGTCCGCGGCCGCCCTTTATACTCGGATAAAGGACGCCGCCGGACCGGCGCCGGCCGGTCATGGCGTACCGGGCCGGCAGGGTCGTCACTTAACCCTGACGGCGCTGCGAAAACAAGGGATTCCTAGGTCGTTCCTCCCAAGGAAACCGTACGTTTTTATTTATGTTTTTGCAGGCACGGTGGAGACCAGGGTTGGGCTGCAGTATCTACTGCAATGCAGGCTGCAGAAACTGCAGCCTGCAGTTAAGCTACTGCACTGCAGCATGCATTACTTCCCGAAAAGGGGCTGCAGTGCAGTTACCCAAAGTGCCATGAATCTCACTGGATAACGTTTGGATGGCGCCCGCCAATGACAACAAGCCGTATATGGCGACGGTTCCGGCGGTCGGAGCGCTGCGGATAGCACCGTACTCGCCCGTACCATGTCGCCGCATCGGGGGATACACCAGTAGACCACACACACCAGCCGAACCTATCCTCACTTCCCGCTCACCCAGCCCGTGTTGGCAAGCCCAACTTGGACAAGCAACAACCCGTCGGCAAGATGGTTGCAACCCGCAGTCAGGCCAACGGAAAAGCACAGGTAGCGACTGCCCACGCCAATCAGTCGGCGGAACAGCGGGAGGACGCATATTACCTAACTGAGGAGGAGGAGGGTGAGGCGTATGTGGCCATCATGGCCGATTCCCAGCCAGCCCCCTCACCCCAGCCAGGACCCCGCGGCCTTGCATGACAGCGGAACCTGCAAGGCCACTGATCCCACAGCGGTGACCCACCCGAGCAACATCCTTTACGGTGTAACCGGCCGGTCAGGCCGCAGGCCCAAGGCAGCCGAGGAGGCGCCGACGGGCGCGAGCATTCCCGCACCAGCGGCGGGGCTGCCGCCGCGCGCGCGGCCCGGGACGCCCGCGTGTTTTGCCGCGTTCCGTGACCACCGACCCCGGGTCCCGCATGGAGCAACCCGATTGGACGGCAACGCGTGAGCATTGGCGCACCGTCCGCATGGCTTTGAACCCGCATTTGGCCCGCTCAACGCCCCGCAATCGTTTGGGCCGGCTGTCGAGCAGCCGCAACCCATGGACCGGGACACTATTGACGCGCGGCAGCAATAACTGTGTCAGCAATGGCGCACAGCTTTGCAACATCTGAGTGTGTCCCAAGTGAGTATGACGCTCTTGTTTTCGGGGGACACATCGGCGGCCGCTGCCGCCGGCGGTCGCTGGCGCGAGGCGCTGGTGGAGGTGCTGAACGGCAGCTTGGACCGCCGTGATGAGTACCACGCGGTATGCCGCGCGGCATTGGATAATGCACTCAAGCGGTTTTTAGCCACTGCCCAGCTCAGCGCGTGGCAGACTTCCGCTATCAGGATCTGCGCGCTATGATCCGGCATGGTGTTGGGAGCGTGTTGGGCGTCAATTTGGAGGAGCGGCGGCCCTCGCCCATCGTGACGGCGCCGCAGCCATACAGCATGACCACCGATACGGCGCATGCAGCAGGCGGGCACCATGCGCCATGCAGGACAGCTAGACCCAGGTGAGCGCGCGTATCCGCCGACGCGGCCGCCTGCTGTAGGAGACAGTTCCGTAAATGGGCAGTCTGTAATTTCAGGCCGCCGCTGTTTGGCTGACACGGACCCCGAATTGCAACAGCTTAGGCAATCGCAGTTTGAGTATTTCAAAAAGCTGGCCGCGGAGGGTTTTCGCCGACCCGGCGTGGCCCTTGTTGACATTCGTTATCTAGCGAAGCGTCGATTTTTCGGCGGTGAGCTTTATTGCCGTACGGGTACCCGTATAGTGCGGATCGGGCCTATAGGTGCATGACTAAAGCGCTCATCTACTGGCATGTACTACTAAGTACTATAATCCACCCGCCCGCCCGCCCGCCCGCCCGCCCCCAGTTCTTAATTGCACATCCGTCCGATTACGATCTCACAGTTGGGAGGTATTGGTACTGTACTCGCTACTCGCTGCTGGTAATGGAAAAAAAATGGTAATCGCTAGTCGTCACAAGCGCTTATCTACTGACATGTTCTACTAAGTACTATAATCCGGTGGAGCCGCCGCTCGAAACGCTGCGCCAGATGACTTCCATGCAAGCCACACGCGAGTTCCTAGTCGCTACTCCAAAGCGTTGGCAATGCAATTCATGGAACTGTAGGCCAGTGATATAGAACCCGTTGCTTTAAAATTTTCTGAAAAATCGACGCATCGCTGATTCAACTGTCAAATTACTTCATTTATACCACTATCCATGTGGCGGGCGTGTCGTGCCGGACTAGCTTGCTTGACAGTGGCGCGGACATGGTCGGCTTGAACCGCCGGCTGTATGACCGCATTGTGGCCCATCATGGGCGAGAGTGCCGCACATGGCTTATTTCCATGTCATGCATCCATCCCGGGGCGTCGCTGGACACCCTTATCCTGGAGCCGTTGCCCATACGCCTCAACCATCAGACCTCATGGGAGGTCAGCGTTGTCTGGCCAAAGTTCGCGGTGCTGGACAACCCGGACCTGCAAGATCTCCTTGTAGACTTGTCCATGATGCACGCGTTGCAGATTGTGCTGAACCCGTCGCGCATGGAGGCATATTATCCGATCTGTCCTGGCGCAGCCGCGCACGGAGAGCGAGCTATTGTACCCCTGCAAGATGCCGGGCAGACCACGCACACGCGAGCCAAGGGCCGTGTCGTTGCGTTGTACCCATACCCGCAGCCGACGGCTGGTTTGGGGGGGGGGGGGGGGGGGGGAGGGGGGGGGGGGGAGTGACGCGGCCACCTAGGCAAACCAGGCAGGCCAGCCGGAAGGCAACATGCGATAGCACCGCACCCTTTTTTCGCTTCCCGTTGAGGTCGAGTTGAGCAAATGCTGCATGATGCGGCAGCCGGTTGAGAGCCAAGGTGCGTCATGCGTGGGCACTGGCCGCATGCCAACCTACGATGAGCAACGGCGGGTGGTGCTAGACAGCGGGCGCGAACTGCCACTGAGCGGCCTGGTCCAAGCTGACTTGGAGGCTGTGGGCGCCCTGCCGCACACAGACCCGGATAAGTGTTTTGTCCTGCCGTTAGATACCGCTAGCGGCAAGGCAGGAGCACTGCATGTGCTCAGTGGATATAGCGGCATGGGGACAGTATTGTGTAAAGCTGTCCATGATGGTATGCACATTGGCAACTTGCAGCTCATTGAGGTTAACCCCGATCGTCGAGAGGACCTCCGCAAGCAGTTGCAGTGGGTGCATGCGCTGTGGCCCGACCGCATGCCGGAGCGCGTTGCGCGGCACGCGTTTGACCTCGGTGAGGCAATGGGGCATGACATCACACATCTAACCGCTGAGCTGGTGTTGAATTACATGGGGCATGTAGACGCGGTGACAATGGAGCCACCGTTTTCGGGTCTGTCGCCGCTAGGCATGCAGTTGGGGGTGTAGGGCGCCCGCACAGGCACGGTCGTGCCACTGCTAGCTGCCCTAAATGACCTGCAATACTTGATGGCCAAGCGGCGCGGGTGTGTTGATTGGGCAAACGCTCCGGCCCAGTTCGGCTATTTGATCGAGAACGTCAAAAAGCCACCGGACGGACGACGTAGCCCCAAGGTGGACCAAGCATTAGATTTTTGGAACCGCGTGCTAGGCCACCCCAACATGCACAAGCCTCATTTGTGTGGTGACGTCATGCTGAGAGAGGCGTGCTGGTGGACCAACATGTTCACTAGCGACAATTACGATAGGGTGGAGTGGGAGTTCCACAGAGCCCCACCTATATATGTTGTTGGCTGAGATAGTGGCAGAAGAGTCGGCAGGCAGACTGCAACCACAGATTCCCACTAGGGCCAAACCCTATATCATGCTAGGTGGTCTCAATGAGGACGGGCAGACCATGAGGGTGCTGCCCAAGTTCCATGCTCGCGTGGACACTGTAACACAGATCCACGATCATGATGGGCAGCCCGGTGCCGGCATGTTGCATGTCGTCGGCTCTCGGCCGCCAAAGTACGTGCCCACACCTACACGGATCCGGGAGCGGTGCCATAGCGCACCGCCGGGGTTCTACACGAGAGCTGATTTGGGTCGAACTCAGAGCCGACAAGTGCATGCCATCGGCAACGTGTGCGCAAGCACATCGGTGTCGGTCATGCTGAGGATCGCGGTAGCATGGGCTCATCAGCGTCGTTGGGAGAGCTACATTGCCACCCTCAGTTTGACGGAGCCTGCCGAGCGCGCCGCCGTTTGTGTCGCTGAGCACCATTTGCAGCATGCAATGCGGCAGAGGGTCGAGGCCGAGTTGGACCTGCACGGGTCAGCCATGCATGAGCTAGCCCTGCTTTTCCAGAAGAAGCGGCGGGGTAAGACCCGGCAGATGATGGGTGTCAAACTTATGAGTATAGCCATGCAGCGGAGGCTGCGTCATGCTGAGACTCGACCCCGTGAGGCTGAACGCAAAGCCGTCAAGGCTCGTAAGAAGGCTGCGGGGCAGCAGCGTGGGCTGAGGTGGGCACAGCGGGACCCCAAGGTGACCCAGCGGGCGCCGTCAAGGCATGATCGTATCCCCAACGCAAAGCTGGTTTACTATCTCTTTTTGGTGGCTACATCATGGACCATGACCCCAGGAACTATGCATTGGGCCTGCATGACATAGTTCCTGGGGTTCCTAAGCCCGTAACGTTTGGAATGAACTCACCGATCAGAACCTTGTGTTTTGAAAGCAATACCACCTAGCTAAACGTGAGCAAGATTTTGCTGAGGAATAAGTCAAGGAGTTGGAAAAGCACGGCTGGTCAAGGAGATCAAGAGCCCATGGGCGGCGCCGGTCGTGGTCGCGCCCAAGAAGGATGAGTCGGGAGCATGAGATGACCTGCGGTATGCCATAGACTACCACGGTCTAAATGCCAAGACAGTTAGAGATCAATACCCCGCACATGTGGCGGAGGAGATCCTAGCTAAGATGGATGGTGCAGCAATTTTCGGTTGCCTGTGATGCTTTAAAAGCTTTCCACCAGTGTGCTCGCGATGCGTCCGTGCAACCGTGCATGGCGTTTCACGCCGGCAACCGCCTTATGACATGACAACGGCTGCCATTTGGGCAGAAAAAATAGCGTGGCATGGTGGCAGCGAGTTGTTGACGATGCGCTGGTGGGCATACCCTATGCCGCAGCCTTCGCCGATGACATCATGATATGGTGTGCCGACAATGCGGCCGAGCATATCCGCCGGGTTGGTGAGGTGCTCGAGGCCTTAAAGGCAAATGGTGTGCAGCTCAGTCCCAAGAAATGCCATTTGGGCATGAGGCAGGTTGAGTTTTTAGCGCATGTAGTCAGCAAGGATGGTGTGGAGCCCATGTGGTCTAAGGTAGGGACTGTCAGCAGCCTCCCTGAACCCAAAAACTGTCAGAATTGGGCATGGCAACCTATTCCTGCCGGTTTTTGCCACACTACTCCCTTGTCCAAAAGCCGTTGACCGATCTAACCAAGAAGGACGTACCCTACACATGGGGGGCGGTCCATGTTCATGCATTTAATGACATAAAGCAGTTGCTGACCAGTGCGCCCGTGTTGCGCAACCCGGATTGGAGTAAGCCGTTCACCCTACACATTGATTGGAGTAAAATTGGGGTGGGCGTGTGCTTGTCGCAGACGGACGATGACAATGTGGAATATGCCATCGCGTTTCTGCCCCGCATGAACAGTTATGGTAACAACAATGGTAAGAGCAATGGCAACCCGTTATTGGCTGTGGGGCGTCAAGTTTACGCTGCTCCGCGACAACAAGGCTATGGAGTGGCTGCGTTCGACAGCCAGGCTGCGCAGCAAGATTGCGCGCTGGAGCCTAATCCTAGCCGAATATGAATTTGACATCAAGCACCGGCCAGGGAAGGACAACACTGTCCCTGATCTGCTGAGCCGTACGTCAGCCCCCGCCCCAGGCAACCGTCGCGGTAGCTAGGCATGTGGCTATATATCCACTCGCTCCGACTGGCGGTCGTGCCGCAGTTGCGCGTGACGCAGCGGCAACTGTGATGGCGGGTTTCTCTGACGCCCTCCTCGAGTGGACTAGCCGAGACATTTGGTCCAGCCCGATAGCCGTGCAATTCGCAGAGGGTGAGCTTCACCGTAACGCGCTAACGAACAAACAATGGCATGCGTTGCATCGGAAATGTCGCCGCTATCAATGCAGCAATCACAAACTGTGGCGTTTAGTGGGCAAGTATGGCAACCTCCGGTTGGAGGCGCCGCCCCCGGAGGAGCGGGCTGACATTGTCATGCGCACGCATCATAAGATTGGGCATTTGTGTAGGGACCGCACCTATCACATGGTGTCGCGTCATTACTTCTGGCCGGGCATGCACGCCCAAGTGGCCGAGGTGCTGAAATCTTGCCGTGAGTGCGACCGCGTGAGGGCCACATTCATCATGAAGCACGATATGCTAAAACCTATGCCCTTGTTTGGGCTGTTCTATAGGTTCGGGATGGATTCGGCATGCCCGTTGCGTTCGAGCAAGGAAGGATACACCCACGTGTTGGTTGTTGTTGAGCATTTCAGCAAATGGGTGGACCTAGTCCCCGTTAACTCCTTGAACCCTGATGTGATAGCGAAGGCGTTCACGGAGCGGGTGTTGGCGTGGTACGGCGCACTTGTCGAGGTGGTCACTGACAACGGTCAGGAATACCATGGGCAGTTTGCGGCCCTGTTGAAGCAGCACGGCATTGATTAGGTCGAGATTCCGCTTGGACATCCGCAGTCCAATGGTATGAGTGAGCGTATCGTCAGGGTGCTGAAGGAGGCTCTTAGGGAATTTGTTATGGCTATGGGCAGACTGGGACCAGTGGCTGCCAGTCATAGAGTTCGGCTATCGTATGACACAGCAGAAGAGCACGGGGTTCAGCCCCTACTTTTTGCTGTACGGCCGCACACCGATGAGCCCCTCCCAAGTTCGATCGATGATCGACGAACCGGTAGACGTGGAGGACCTTGCAGCCATGCTTGAGTTGATATCCTAGCGGGCCGATCAGATCCAGGCTGCCGTGCCTAAGGCCTTTGAGCATGCATTGGCCGCGCAGCACCGCGATGTCATCCGTTTCCGGAAGGTGCGGCGAGGCGATGTTCAGCCGCGTACGCACATGTTTGAGGTGGGCGCTTACTTGTAGTGCGCGCAGCCGCCCATCAACACATTTGGCGTGAAGACAACCCGCACCATTCTGCGCGTGGCCAAGGTGTACTCCACCGGGTGGCTCGACCTAGTGGGAGCAGACGCCCGCGAAATCACCGTGCACAGTGAGCAGTGTGCTCCGTGCTATCTTTTCAACCTGATCCCTGCACGCCGTGGCCCCGCACCTGAGGGCCATGCGTGTCAGGCGTGCGGCAGCAACAGTATGGCCGCGGCAATGGTGGTATGTGACAAGTGTGGCCAGCCGTGGCACACTTCCTGCCTCCCAACCGGGGTGGCCAATGTGGACCCGACGAGGAGTGGATCTGCAACACATGCCAGCCGGGACTGCCAGCTTCCAACATGCCAGCTGCTGTCACGATGTTCCACAGCTACGGGGGGGGGGGGGGGGGGGGATACCATGTTTATGGCAGCATCCCCACTTTTTCCTTTTTCTTCGACTACACTACGACAATTGTCATCGCGTGCGCGAGCGCTAGCGCGGAATGCGCGCGCATCGTACATCGCGCACGGCGGTATGGTGCAACTACGGGCTGCGTGTTTCCAGCACGTACGGGGCCCAAGCCACGGGTGTCGTAGCTCTACCGCTGCGCCATACATGAGTTCTACACGCCATGACATGTGACAGCAAGGTGACTAGCCTACGGATGCATCAGTGCCAGCCGGTACCTGTTTGTCATGCAGTCACCAAGGATTGCCATGACGCCAGAGCCGGACAAGCCAAGACGACGTGACGATGATAGATCACATAGCTGGTGTTAGTACTTTATAGTATTTCAGTGATTACGCGCGCGAAGCCGTACGAGGGATAACAGCCATGCTATGCGCGACGCGTTGCGAAGTATGTTTTGCAGTGTTGATGTTGACTTGTAGTATGTTATGACTTGGTCTAATAAGAATCGTCACGAGGCCAGTGCGTGCGCCAGTACGCGCGCACCGCACGGCTGAACTGGACGATATATAAGCGGGGCAGCTTGTCGATCAAGTAGCCTTTTGTCTCTTGTTGACCCGCAAACTACCCTATAGCAGCTGTTGGCACACATGACTTGGCAAGCACCCCGCTGCCCCCACCACTGTTTGATGCTTGTAAACATTGTTGTTTGACCCCCTGTTGTGGCCGATACTGTGCCCGTCGTGCGACCTTGCGTGCGCATGAATGCATCGGTGGCCAACGTGTCGAGTGGATGTGGCAACTTGACGCAATTCGATATAGTTGCGTGTTGCTTGTAAAGTGTGTCGAGTGCATTTGATGCTATTTAACCAGGGTATACAGGACAACCCTACACGAGTAGGGAGACAAGGCGTGGTTTGTTTGTAAATTAAACTGAGTAACTTTTGTAAACGAATCGACTTTCGGCAACCATCCCAGCCTCGCGAGCTGAGGCGGCCTTTCCTTAATACATGAGCTAGCAGCAGAAGGCGATATCGGAAATCACCAAAATAAAAGGCAATCAGAACAAAATAAAAGGCAACGTTCTTGGCGGGGTCGCGGCCGCGCGTGCGGCACGTGATGGTGCTCCTGCGCCTGCGTCGCGTCGCTCGTCGGCATGTGTTGCTATGACCCGGGTCATTGGCTGCAAGATAAGCGTCCTCGCCGCAGCTGATAGCCTACCCCGGGGCGGGGGTTCCTTAAGTTCCTGGCAGCTAAGTGACTTCGTGGTTCCCTTGGCTCTTTCTTGGTTCTTGCTTGGCTCCCTGTCCTCCTGCTCGACCTTGGTTTCGGGCTTATGTCTCTCTTCTGCTGGCAACCTTTCATAGTTGATGTTAGTTCTGTTGTAGTGCGCTTTTGTGAAAGCTCTGATGTAATTAAAAAAGGCAATCAGAAAGGCCTTTCCTTAATACCATGTCTACGGCAGCATCCCCGCTTTTTCCTTTTCTTCGACTACACTACGACAGTAGTGACAGTAGCTCCCTGTAACCAAAAAGATCACATCTACAGTAGCGACTACGTTTCTGATGGCGCGATGTCCAAAGCCAGCTCCTGGACACTCGGGTCCCGCCCGTACAGGCACAGAGTGTCGATCTGATATAGTTTGCATGCGGGCTGCAGCATACATATAGCACAGCAGTGTTGTTTTTCCCGCCCCCGAGACAGGACTGGTACCAGTGAAACCCTTGCAGTAGTTACGGCAAGCCCTGGGTATGCGATGCTCCATTATAGTCGAAAATACAGAAAATAACCGAATAAGCATTCGGCAAGACTAATTGAAGGTCAGTGACGTGATGCGGCAGCAGTGTTACAGCACATGCGGCAACATACAGGTCCCAATGTAGCATCACCACAGCATGCCCCGGCCTGTAACTCAAGCAAGTCGCACAGCATCCGCGGCCGGCTCGGAGTGCCAGACATGCAGGCGCTACTGTGAAAGCACGCAGCCCTTTGATTGCGACAGTGAAGATCTCTATACGTGCACCCAGTCCCTAGTCTAAGAGCTAAGGGAGGACAGCTCCTGCGTTTCGTGCGGCTGACCAGCTTGAGGCGCACGACAAACTCTGCGCGAGTCGATACGTCCGATACGCAGTAAATCGCCGAGCAGCACCCCGGTGGTAGCGCACGGCGGAACTTGGAGAGGGCATAGAAAGCAGGCCAGCCTCCAACCGTTTGCGGCGGTGCTGTCCTCCTCACTGCTCCGACGATGGCGTGCAGTGATTTCTGAACAATCTCAACAGTTATCAGCAGGCTGTGGGGGTGCGGAGCCGCGTTCCTACCCAAGGGCGCTTCAACATGCCTCGCGCGCGACAGAGCTCTTCGATGGCGGACATACCAGAAGGGGAGCCGGTCGGGAAGCTTGGGAAACTAAGGCGTCAGATTGCTGACCAGGTGCGACCTTGTGAATTGAAGCAGGCCTGCGACTCTCTGAGCGTGGGCCGGGATCCAAGCACATGACAAGTCACTGGGCAGGTTGCTTCCTGCAAGTGAAGCTCCCGCACATGTCTCAATTCCTGACAGGCCGACCTGGTCGATGATATGGGGAGGGAGCTTGAACACAGCAACTACAGTCTGCACAAAACGACAGACGAGCTAGAGTACCACAAGAATTTAGCAGATCGAGGTGAGATCCGCTTTTTCTTCACTTCTCGCAGAGCACAGGGCCAGTGGCGGCACCTGCATGTTTCCATGCGGGCCTATACTGCGCACGTCTCATCAGCACCGCTACCCACTGCGCTGGCTAAGCCGCTGCCCACTGCATCCGCGCCAATACACGCAGGAAAGCAGCTGGAAGATGAACAGCACCTCTCTGCCGTGGAGGAGCTGCAGTATGAGAATCGCGTGCTGCAGCTTGAGCTCAAAGGGGTGTATGAAACGTCGCAGATGTATGATTATGAGGCATGCACCCCCCACCATGCCCTGCAGTGCCCCTACCCCCTCCCTCCCACCCCCCGCGCTCCAAATCTGGGCGGGGCACTGCTGCAAAATATCCATTGTGCGGAGCAATTCTGGAGATGCATGCTGTGGGGGCATGCATCAGCCATTGCTGACATGTACGCTGTTCATGGTGTAGGAAGTGGACGCGCAGAACCGGGAGCTGCGTGGTGCAGTCGGCTCCTTGCATGACGAAAATGTAAAGCTGAACCAGCTAATTGCGGAGGACAATCGTGCAGCGATGGAGCGGGAGGGTCGAACACGCCTCTTTTTGGAGCGCGAGTACCGGGAGCAGCTCAAGGTATGCGTGCACCAGGCTGCAGCCACAAGGGGCACGTGGCGGTCCAGTGTGTATCGCCGACAGTATGCTCTCATATCTGTGGGGTTGCCAGGGCGTGTGCTTGTCCTGATGGCACAGGCTGTGCACGGTGCTGCTGATGGAATGCGATGCGCGCAATGCTCACTGTTATGTGCCCTCCTCACCTGGACATAGGGGGCTGAGGGGCGGATCAAAACGGAGCTGTACCACAAGTTGGATGACCGCACAAAGAATATTGTTCTGGAGCACCGCCGCCTCCAAGACGACCTTTTTTTGCTGAAATATAACATCAAGGAGTTTGACAACCGGTATCGCCAGATTGATGATAAACGGAAGATCCTTAGCATTGACAAGTCCATAAACCAGGAAATGAATGATATGATGGTGAAGGAGATTGTCGCCCTAAAGAAGAAGCTTGCGCACAGCGAGGAGAGTCGCCACACGCTGGAGGACACGGTAAACCAGCTGCGGGGACAGGTATGCCACGCTGCCAAGCATGGAGTCACATGGGGCGGTCGTTGTGCTTGCGGTGACGCGTCGTGCATGCGGAGGGTTCCTGCTGAAGTGGTATCATAAGCGCGTGGGTCGTGTTGTCGGACCTGCTGCCAGGCTTGCTGAGCATCTAGGCGTGCACACATACAAACAAACACTCACACACACACACACACACACACACACACATGTATAATGCGTATGTTGGCGACGTACGCGGTTGAGTATCTACGCGGGTAAATATCAGGGAATATGCGCGTTGCACTTGAACATCATCTGCGCCAGGGGGCAGTGCACAGGCAGCGGGCTCTGGTTACTTACCGAGAGACCGTTGATATGCGTGGGCCAGGTTCATCTGATGCAGGAGGACGGAGCAGTGGCACGCACCCCGGAGCAGTTGCTGTCCCAGACTACAGGCAGTGCCACGAGCCATCGGTCCAGCCACCGGCCGCAGAGTGCATCCCGCGGGAGAGCGCAGGGCGGTATTGAGACCCAGCAAATGGGCGCTGCACAGGTGGGGAAGCGCATACGGCCAAGCTGCATCCGCCCATTGCATTCGTTAATTTTGCACGCTGTGTATATACTTTCTCTGCCTCTCTCTGCTGCACTTGGTCCGAGGTTACCGCCAGTCTGTGCCGCAACCTCGATATGCATGTTCGCATCGCAGTTGAAAAGTATGCGAGAAGAGTTAAAAGAGTCGGTAGTATTGCTTTTGGTGGAAGGGTGTGAATGCAGTCTACAGGGGGTGCAGCGACGGAGGGGGAGAGGTCGCAGTCTCAGCCCGTTGCCATTGCCCTTGACTCACTGAAATTGCTGTTTAGGTTATTGCCGAATGAGGGCTGCTCAGACAGCTACTGGAAGGCAGCACGTATTAGGTATCTCGTGTTTCTGAGGCAGTTGTCTGCAAACCTCGATCCACACTGACTGAGCGTCGTCTTGTGCCAGGCTGCCAGCCTCGCAATGGAGCTTCAGCGTTCGCGGAAGCACGAGAAGGAGCTGCGCGATCAGCGCGACAAGTGGCGCTTGCGTGCGTTCAAACTGGAGCAGATGTGCGGCAATCTTCAGGATGATCTGTCCTCCGCAATCGACGCAGCCAAGCACATTGTGAACCAAAGTGAGACCAGTATATGGGCCTCTCGCGCTGGATGGCAGGACTCTGATGCGGTGCCAGGGGTCGACTTTGGGATCAGTGCCAGCAACACCAGCGAGGCTGATGCTCTGAGGGAGTGGCATGCATCTGCTCCCCGCCCACGACGGCCAGCCAGCGCGGTCCCGACATCCTCTCATGCCCGGCCTGGCAGTGCGAAGCCCCGAGGAAGCGTACGTAGTCGGCCCAAGTCTGCAGTCCCAGCTACAGGTCATCGGCGAGCTACATCCGCCGCCTCGGCATTGGCTACATCCGTGCAGATTCCCTCCTGGCCCACCCCAGAGCTTCACAACACTGATCAGGCTGTTCCAGGAGCAATACCTGAGCAGGCTGGGGGTTCTTCCGATGACAATGATGTACGAGCCGAGCCTGGCATCGGTTGCGTCCACGTGCCAGCCACGCAGCAGTGTAGAGAGGACGTGCAAACGGAAGGGAGCAGAGTGCTGGAGAGTTCTGCAGTCACAGAAGTAGCCCAGGACACACACAGCAGCGGGCCACCAACAAACGACGGCCAGGCGTCTGACTGGGGGGCATCAGATGCCGACAGCCAATGGCATGCGGACGCGCATCAGAGTGATGAGCAGGTCGCCTGGTCTGGTGGGGAGCTTACCGAGAACCCAACAGAGCCCAACAGCCGTCCTGCACGGATCATCTACCCTCACTCTCGATACAGGAGTAGTTCTGGCGAGTGCATCAGCGTTGTCGGCATGAGAGGCTCAAGAGCAGAATTCTCAGTCCACAATGTGCAGTCGCGTGATTACCCTGGCAATGTGCAGTACGGCGAAGTAGAGACATCCCGAGCCGCCGCATCCGCCGTACAGCACGGGCATTGTCATGCAACTCGACCCGACTCAGCCAGACCACCTTCTGCACAATCTGGGAGAGCAACCCGCAGCAGGCCAGTCAGTGCAGTATGGCATCACCACAGCAGCCCGTCTCAGTCAACGAGGGTATCTGGTCGACCGCATTCCGCAGCCCCGACTTCGAGTCAGCATGACATGAGGAGCGGTCCTTGTAGCAGCGCTGACGTATACTCTTCAGCACAGTATACAGTATCAGCAACGCAACCAACTACTGTCGTCCGGCGAGCACAATCAGCAAGAGCAAGGAGTGGGATTAGTGTTCATCAATCAGCCCGCAAGGATGCCCGACCACAAAGCCCCTTGCTTCGGCGAGGTCAAAGCGCATCGGACTTCATCCGCCGTACTCGGAAAGATTTTCATGCAACTAGGCCCTTCGCTTGAACCCTTGTTCCTCCCAGAGAAAGGCCCCACCACAATGCGACAAGCAACAGATGTCGGACTGGCGGCAGAGATGCTAAACTCTAGGATGGATTTCTTTACAGACCTGCAGCGAATAGTGTTCCTTCTGCGACAATGTATCGATGTATCTCTGCTGTTATGAGCAAGAAATAGCAAATAGCAGGTGCACGCCCTTTTCACTGACGACATTGCATGCAGAACAGCCAGGGGACAAGCATAGTCGCTTTATAGCACATGTGATTTTTAGTTCTTTATTGATGTTCCCAAATATCGTCTAGCAGTAGTATGATCGATGGCTATGTCTAGCTAAGTTTCACGCATCAGCAAACACACAGCACCTACAAAGGTCTGCTTGGTAGCAATTTTGCAATGAGAGACATACTACCTTCATGTTCAGTGAAATGTTGCACGTTATTGCACTGCTACTAGTCGTACTACCTACTCGGAACCCATCTGAATATGAGTTCCAAAGACTCCGATTCTATATATATCTACCCGTAATCGTCAGCACACATTTATTACGGGTAGTGCATACTAATGATTCACACACACACACACACACATACATATACACACCCCTCTTGCGCGACGCGCAAGCCCCACTACCCTACATATCTATCTATATATACTGTTGCGGTGATGTTGCGCTACATATCAGTATCTTGCGCCTGCTCGATGCTACCTGTTGTCCTCATACAATGGGGCGCTGCTGCTGAGGCAACATATCAGACTGTACGTGGTATGGTACCAACTGCGCTCCAAATATTGTACCTGTAGAGCGACTGAAATATCAAGCTCCCCGCCGCGCGGGGTTGCTGCTGGGGCTCGGCAAACAGTGGGACCGATACTAGCTCATCAGCAACGTGCCGTGGTAGTGCTCGTGCGGTACAAGCAACGTTGCTATAGCGCTATACAGGAACTACCGTACGGCTACCCTTGATATATGATATCGGTGGTACGAGTACTGCCAATACCGTTACTGCCCTTTTTGTAATTCACGCCAATACCGTTACTACATGCGTTTTTGTAGCTCTCAAGATACCGTCGCCTGACGATTAAGTGGCACACCCTCCGTCAGCAGCAACTGTTTCCCTCCCAAAATCGCTGCCGAGTTCTACTGCTCCGTCCTCGGGTACGGGTTCGGGTGCGGCCTCCAATGATCAACCCACGACCATGGTTGTCCAACGCCACCTCAGCCGTGCGATTCGCTTGCGTGACTTCGTGGCCCTCGATCTTAACTTCTAGCCTACTGGTGCCGCGGCCTTGTGACTTGATACCATGCGCTTGTACAACGCGTGCGGGCCAGGCTCCCTATCGCTTTTCCAGTCGGATCAAGAGTCAGCCCGCAAGATTCCCCATGCCGCTTATTCGGCCGCCGATGCGCGGGTGCTGGGCCTTTGCCCGCGCGGAGGCTCCGCGCTTGTCACTTGCCTTGGCCCCACGTGTGGTATTGATTCCTTATGGCTTCGCTCTACGGATGGCTCGAACCGGAGCGCTACGGATTTCATCGTGGATCATCTACCCATCTGCCCCGTAGCGAACTACAAGCACCACATGCATACCGCTTTGAAGAATCTGTGGGCATGCGTGGCAATTGAAGCGGGGGCGGTGCTTGACCGGGACCGCTTGGGAGCCGGCGACTTGGCCCTCGAGACGAGTGGGCTGCGCCCAGCGGAACGCTCATGGCCGTCGGACTTGACGCTGGCGGGGTAGGGGGGCCGGCGTGCGATTACATGATTGACTTCGCGTGCGTGTCCTCCACGACCCCCACTTGGAGCAACGCGACCCACGCTGGTGCACCCCGGGGATCGCGGCGACCGAAGCGGAGCAGGGTAAGTTGGCAGCGGACCGGGCGTCTTCCGCCCCAGTGCATGGTGTTCACCGCCGGTACTACCCTTTTGTGGTTGAGGACCGCGGCCGTCGCGGGAAGTCCGCTTTGATGGTGGTCTACATCTTCGCGGTGTTGTTGACTGTGCGCAACTTTCCTGGCGGTCCTTCCGACCCGACCTCATGCTTCCTTCGTGGTCAGTCCGTTCAGGCACTTCGGAACTTTGTCGCTAGCCAACCTGCTGAGTTCCGCCGTCACTTGTCGCGCACACGGCGGGGGCTGTTGCAACGGGTCTCTGCTTGCGTGCTTGGTACCCTGGGCGGCATTCTCTTTGCCGGTGTGCAGATGGCCAAGTCTGATGCGTGGGCTCGTGCCCATTATGCCTCTTCTTATCTTGCTGCTTCCACCTCGCAGTTGTTGTAAAGGACTTTTCCGATTGTTCTTTTCTGGTGATTTCCTGATATCGCCCTCTGCAGCTAGCTCATGTAAATATATAATATAGAGTAGCCGCAGTACCTGTAGTCAGCAGATAGTCATCTGTGGCGGCGGGCGTTGTTTATATTCCGCCGCCGCGCCGGCGCGCGGAGAAAACAATGCCACAGGATGTAAGGAGGAAT
The DNA here is from genome assembly GCA_006384855.1 of Tetraselmis striata. NCBI lineage: Eukaryota > Viridiplantae > Chlorophyta > Chlorodendrophyceae > Chlorodendrales > Chlorodendraceae > Tetraselmis > Tetraselmis striata. The sequence goes on from VCJN01001897.1 coordinate 106,655, forward strand.
GCGACTAATTTGGATCAGACACGACTTGGACCGAAAATCCACTTAACCTGCTATTTCTTTGGCCACGCAGATCGTCTAGGACAGCATGGGGCACTACGAGCGGAAAGTACAGCTCTTTGGCTGTCCGTAGAGCCCGGACCCGGATGATGTGGTGCCCGGGAAGGGTCGGAGCCGGGGCAGCGAATGTAGGTCGGTCAATGCGATTTTTAAAATATGAAGCCGACAACGCTTCTCTAAGTCAACAGCCGAGCCACTCACAGCCCAATTGTCGCGCCGACTGGGCATAGACCTAGTCCAAGCTCGCAGGCAGCCCACGGGGGGCCAAGTCGCTGCTCTGAGGTGCCGGTTGGTGGCGGAGCTCGAGTGCTATCGCTGGTCGTCGGCACCGTACGCAGATCGGTTGATCCCGTCGCCCACAGTCGGTTTTTAAAACTCCGGACCAGCCGCAGCAGCAGGGGGGCATTTGGTAGCAGGATGCCAAGGCAATGCTGCCGGCTATCCAAACTAGTGACTGCACTTGGATTGGGGGGGTGGCAAGGGGGGGGGGGGGGGGGGGGGGGGCGCTTGGGATGCTGAGAGCAGCTACAGGGCACCCGGGGGCGGGCAAGAGGGAGCAGGGCCAATGATTGTGGAAGAGCGGAGACCCGCTTGTCTGCCATCGTATTATATCTTGCACAATATCTCTTGCTGAACTCATATCTCACATCACTAGCTTAGCTATAGTGATCACCCCCCCCTCCCCCCGCACCGCGTACGCACAAGCCTGGGTATACGCATCAACTGCCCGCCGGGATGAGAAACTGGTATTGGTAGTGTGTCTGTGGGGGGGAGGGGGGGGCGAAAGAGCTGCCAATTGCTGCCAAGCTGGTGCGTTACATTGGGGCAGGCGCTGGGCAGACAATTGGGGCTCGCTTCAGAGCATTGTCTAGTGCCTATGCGGCTGCGCCGCCTCCGCCGCATGCAGACTCTCCGTGCTCACCAGCACCGCCACCTCAGTCATGCGGCCCTGCATCCCGCAGCCCGCCGCCGCCAGCCAGATCAGAGGTATCCAGAAGCCAGCGCTGGGGTTGTTGCGGCATGACCGCATAGTTTTCAGCGGCTGCCCTCCACAGCTTGTAATGCACCCCTTTCCGCCGATTCCGCTATATGTGCTGTCTCGGCTCCTCACCGCTGTCGCTGTTGTCCCCGCCCTCCGCTGACTCGCTGCCTGACTCACCCCCCGCATCACAGTCCTCCTCGTCAGCACCGTGCTTGCGCTTTTTGACTCCGGCAGCAGCAGCCAATGAGCCCAAGGTGGACAAGAGGGGGGCAGTGGCAGCAGCCAACTCTGCAGCCAAGGCAGCAAGCGCTGCAGAGCAGTGGACTGCAAAGTGCGCGCAAGCTACCTCTGCTGTGAGCCTTGACCTCGAGCAGTCGCTCGCCAAGACTGCTGAGCAGGCCCAGGTGCAGTCCGAACTCTCCGCTCTGGAGGCTCAGGCCCAGAGGGCCGCGCCAACTGAGGGACAGGGCGGGGAGGTGGAGGACGACGAAGAGGAGATCTTCGACGAGGAAGATGAGGATGACGACGAGGCAGAATGCGTGTCCGACGACCCCTCTGTCGCCACCGAGCAGGCCAAGGACGCACTGGCAGCCTGCAGGCGGCACGCAGACGCAGCGAGGTTCAGCGCCGAGGCAGCACAGGCGTCGGCAGCCAGTGCCAACGAGCGTGCAGCTCAACGGGCCGAGTCCGCACCTGCATCGTCCCAGGCGCCACCAGTGACCCCGGCTGCTGACCCCGTAACTCTTCCCGCGCCCTGACGTGGTTAGCGGCTTACGCTGGCCATATTCAGGGTCTTGGGGGTGCGCCGTAGCCAGCAGCGGGTGTGTGACGCCGCTTGGGCGGCGTAAGGGCAGAGGGTGGGTGAGCGTGTTGGCACATCGGGCGCTGCGCGCGGCTGATCCAAATTATGAAAAAAAAACGATTTCGGCTTTTCTGACCACCCAAGCTGCCACCAGCTGCCCTGCTGCCTACAGTTGGAATCAGCGCAAATCCACCTAGGGCAGCCTAGCCCTAGAGCTAAACTTGGCCCCTGAAGTGATCCGGACAGAAACGGTTAAAACCTGTGCCCAAACGAGCCAGAATGCCAGGTTTTCGGTCCAAACTGCGCCATTGCTCCTTACAGGTACGGCGGTAATATATCCGGGATTTCGTATTATTGGAAGAAAAATAGTGTACGAGTACGAGTAAGAGTATGAGAACGACCCGACGACTCGCGTATATTAGGCCCGTTTCATACCACGGTCCGCGTGCCGCCCTAGCCGCGTGCCGCCCTAGTACTCGTACCGGAGCGCGCCACGTCGACCGGGCCGCGGGGGCCATTATGAAAATTCGCGCACGCCCCCAACAGCAAGGCGGCACGCGTGTACGGGGCATTTTTTTTAAAAATGCCCCGTACACGCGTGCCGCCTTGCTACCCAGAATTTTGAGAGCGTTTATATGTTCCGGGGTGAGGTATATCATTTACCGCTGCCGGAGCGGGCAATTGCTCTCAACCCGCACTTGCTCGCTCCACCCTCATGGTGTTCCCGTTCACCGTTTGCAAAGGACGGCGGGGAGGCAACCAACCGTCCTCCCAACATGCCTACGCCGCATTCAGACCGGGCCGCTGCCGGAGATGTGAGGCGGTCACCCGCCATCCCGCGCGCTCGGGCATCTGGCGCAGCTGATCGCTCCCCAGTAGACCGTCTGGACGCCCGCTTAGGGCTCAGCCCAGACAGCCGTATGCAGCGTATCGAGGAGGCAGACCATGAATTGGAGTGGGAGTCTGGAGGGCGCGATGGCGAGGGAGGTTCCGACGAGGACGAAGTCCAACACAACGATGGGCTGCGCGACTGCTGCGTCACGGGGTGCAAAGTCGTGACGCTTATCGACTACACCCGGTCGCAGCACCGCTGTCGCGAGTGCCAGGGGCACTTTCACGCCCTCCTCGTCATCTGAGTCGCACTCGCCGTCGGAGTCCGACTACGGGTACGCGGTAGATTACAGTAGTGCTAAACCGGGCGCCTCGGGGTGGGGGTGAAGACGGGGAGGACGCATTCTGGCGGGGGGTGGAGAGGCGGGCTGCGGGCACGGGGGACATATGCAGCGCGTTTCCGCCGCTGCGCGTATGTATGAAATGCTGTTTTTTGCGGCGGCACGCGTGCGCTTATTCGCCCAATGCCACCGGCTACGTGGCAGCACGATATCGCGTATCGTTAGGGCGGCACGCGGCTAGGGCGGCACGCGAACCGTGGTATGAAACAAACCTTATTTTATAGTAAATACAGCTCGCATCAGCAGCAGCAGTATGTAGGCCGTGGCGCGCGCGGCGATAATAAGATGAGGACTACGATGCCGACGACCACGGCCCGCCTGGCCGGGTCTGCTGCGCTGCCGCTATCAGTACTTGCGCTTCCGCGCACTACACGCAGCGCATGTAGAAATCCCTTCTCGTGGGCGGGCCAGCAGGTTCCGCCAGATCCCCGAGCACCTTTCACGTGCAAGCGCGAGCTTCGCAGATTGAGATACCCAAGCGTGGCAGGGGCAGGTGGCCTTATCTCTCATGCCCGAGTTTGATTCCAGCAGCATGGATAGCGGCGCACCGTTGGCCCTGACACGGCTGGGCAAAGGTGGACAAGCCAAGATCCGGACTCCCAAGAGCGTCATTTCCTGGTCCGAGGCCTCCCCCGGCACCTCCCCCGCACTTACCCCAGGAGAACTGAGCTTCAGCACGCCGCTTGGATACAGCCCGGATCGAGCGCACGCGAACGCTCCTGATTTTCGGGTGAGCCCCTCCCCGCCTGCGCCATGCCCTGCTCGAGCTGCGACCCAGCTCCGCTGCGGCTTGCTCCCCCCATTCGGCCCCGCAGACGACCGGTCGCCGAACCACTCTACGGTCCCAGTAGTACACTTAGTACTGGGAGTCCTGGTACCGACCAAATTCCAGCTCCAAGCGGCGCGTCAGCATTATTGCTTAGAATATTATGTTGATTCGGATGGTGCGGTTCTGTAGTACCTGTAGTTCAGTACTGTACTGGTACATACACATCATCATGGACGCGCGCGGCCCGCGTGGCGCGGCGGGAAACTGACAAAGTACACCCGTACACCACTGTATATTGCTTGATATTCCTTCTGGATTTCTGTGAAGATTTCTTGAATGTTGCGTCTATAGATCGTTCATGTAATCACGTATATTGCTTGATACTACCTTCTACCCGTACCGCCGCTGTCAGCCCACCTGCGCGCGCGATCATGACGCAAACGGGTACAGCGCCCGGCGGGAAACGGCGCGCCCGCTCATTCAGTACTTCAAGCCAGTATATCGTTTTCCGCCGCGCGGCCGCGCTCTCGCGGACGAGCACTGAAAATCAAAATTTGAATATTGCTCGCGTACCCTGTCCCGTACACACGAGTATCATCCCTGATTCACTGCCAAGAACGTCCAGCAGTGATGCTCAACACCCCCCCCCCCCCCCCCCCCCCCCCCCATCGCGCGCGGGCATGGGTTTTATAGTATATAGATGCTATGCTTGGTGTGTGTTTCTAGCACATAAGTGCAAAGCGGGGCTGATGGAATTCATTCACAGACTGGGTTTGCCCACTGCCTTGGTTATGTATGCCACCTTTCAAAACACCTGAGTACGTCGGCAGCAGTTATACTGGTGGTCTGGGTGGACAGGGGTGCGCTGCGCTGATTGTTGGGGGAAAAACTTTCCCCAGGATGTCACACACCGGCCATGCACCATATGCCATGCTGGATAAATTGTTCCTGGGCGTTGTGTCAGCGTTGTTGTACAGCATCCCACCCAGCAACAGGTGTGAGATGGGACGCGCACGCTGGGGCAAGTCGCTGTCGTGCTGCGCGGGGGATGAATGATGTGAGCACCCTTTGACTGAGCGTATTGATTCCTTCTGACCAATTCCAGTTTGACTCCAGCGAGAACCCTGCTGGGGGTTCAGGACCCGCAACGCCAACGCTGAACACAAGCGAGTCCCCAAGCACTGCGCACCTTTTCGACAACGCCAATGGGAGGTCGTCTGTTCCCCACATGCTGTCGCCGCACGCAGCGACGGAAACAGACTCCCAATTTGCACTGCCGGGGGTTTCTCGGTTTCTTGATCTCCACCAGAAAACACCCACGCCGGCTGGCGGTGTTCAGACAGCAGCCGCTGGCAGCCCAGGGGCAGGACTTGGTGCATGCAAGGCGCAGCGTGGCACGGGTCCAGTGTCAAGTTGCCTGGATGAGAAAGATCTGGCGCGCTCTCTGAGTGGCGTGTCCTTAAAGGCATGCCAAAGCAATGGACAGGCGGGCATCTCTCAGCCACAGAGCACGCCACGCAGCTCGTCAGACAAGTACCCCTGGACTACGCTGTCCCCGTTTGCCGTTTCTGGAGGCCTTTCCTGGGGACTGTCGCCTCAGAGAAGCTCCTCAGTGGATCTAGGCCAGGTGTCACCCGATGACGGCCGCAGTGGCGGGGCTGCAAGTACTCCCGTGGAGGACCAGCAACGCGGCGACCCACAGGTGCCGCTCAGCGTGTCTCCACTCACTGCCACCTTCCTCCGCAACACCAGCAGATGTGCGGCTGAGGATGCTGAGGCCATGGAGACCGGAGTGGACTGCCCGCCGCTGTTGCCATCGTCGAGCGTGGACAAATGCTTGACCTGGCCACGACAGGCGCTGGATGGGGTGGAGCACCTTGGGCGACATTTCTCGTTTGATGACCAGGACGAGCTCCCGCCATCTGCTGATGTGTTTGAAGAGGAACCCGATGCGGGTTACGGCTTTGGGCGACCTCCAGCTGGGCCACCGCGTGGGAAGAAGAAACCAGGCATAGAACTACCTCCACAGCAGGACGCTCCAGCAAACTTCCGCATGTTCAACCGAGCGCAGTCCTTTTCGCAAGATGATTCTCCCGACATTTCCGCGCCATCGTTCAGGGCGTCGTCAATGCGCAGGCATAATGCTGGTATCGAGTCCATTGCAGAGGAGCAACCTAAGCGTGTTCCACCAACCCCCAAGAGCCCAGATCCATCTTTGATCAACGCGTCTGGGGCGTGCAACTGCCCTGCTACACCCAACCGCCGTCCCAAGCTGAAGGCTTACCGACTACACAGCTTTGATGGTGGCGCTGGAGCGTCCTCCCAGACGCCCCTGCGCCCCATGATGATCCGGCGAAATTCATTGACGGACAGCAAGGTATCCCCCCCCCTCCCAGGGCCCATCTTTTCAAGCAGAGCCTGTTCTTACCTGACATCTTCCCTCGCTAGCATAAGACATAATGGACGAGCGATGCACAAACACTTTTCTTTGCTTTGGGTGCCGCCCCGCGCTGCCTGATCCCAGGTGCTGGTGGAGACAAAACAGCTGGCACGGACTGAGAGTGTGATAAACCCAGAGCACTTCAAGTTTTGGGTGCGCTCACCCTCTCTTCTGCAGCATTCACTTGCCTGGCTGGGGCTCGTCGCCAGTGAGGTGCGCAATTGTCACTTCACGTTACGAATGCATTTGGTGCAGGATCACTTTGAGTACTTGCGGGACATTGGCTCGACAAAAACGAGCGAGGTCTATGCTGCCAGGCATCATGGTGACAAGCGGGAGTACGCAATTAAGAAGAAACGGGAAAAATTCAGCAATGCCAATGACAGAGAAAGGTTTGCCATGCGTCCTCCCCACCTGCGGTATTTGCCTAATTTGGCTATCAACCCTGGCTCATTTGGTCCCTTGAATGAATTTGATTTGGGTGGTGGTTTTCACGCTGCCAGATGTCTCCATGAAATCAAGGCGGTCATCGAGCTGCCGAAACACAGGAACGTGGTGGGCCTCTATCGCGCATGGCAGCAGGATGGATACTTCTTTATCCAGATGGATCTTTGTTCGGGTGGTAGCCTGTCGGCTCTGCTGAGGGATGCCACAGATCGCCAGGAGCAGCTGGACGACGAGTTGCTGTGGCGCATCATGTCGGACATCAGTGGCGGCCTTGACTTCTTGCATGGAAACAGCGTGGCTCACCTGGACATCAAGCCTGACAACGTGTACCGGTGCGTACCAAGCCTCATGCTGAGAAGTTTCTAGCTATCTTCTGCGATGAGCGACTGATACAATGCCAATTGCCGGGTGCAGGGATTCCTTGGGGAACTTTTGCGTGGGCGACTTTGGCATGGCTGTCATTCGCAACGAGTGGGCTGCTGAGGATGGCGATGGTGACTATGTCGCGCCTGAGATGCTCGACAATCACCAGACCCCAGGCGCCCCAGCGGACATCTACAGCCTTGGTGTGACCATGTATGAATGTGCTACCCTGAAGAAGCTGCCGAGGTCGGGCGAGGGCAGGCTTGCAAAGAACGTCTTTGTTCCTGGCAGGTGATGTCCTGCCTTGCTTCGGGCCCGGACTGTGCATTGAACTGACACGCCACGCCCATGATAAGGCTCTTCCCTGACTCTGGCTCTGCACGTCTCTGCTCTGTATTCTCGACACGCTGAGTCCTACATTCTGCTCTCGTCGACAGGCCTTCAGAAATGCAGGAGCTGATCCGCATGATGATGGCCCAGAGACCAGAAGATCGCCCCCCAGCTGCAGATGTTCTGGATGCCAGCCGCCGCATGTGCTTCGACGCTTGTGCGCTCCCAATGCCAGAGTTCTCGCGGTCGCCGGCCCTCCCAATCAAGCGCTCCAGCAGCACAAACATTGAGGAGCTGCAAGGAACATTTGCTACTGTGTCACCAATAAAAGCTGGGGCTGTGGGGAACACATCACGCAGGAAGTCGCGATCCGAGGACGGCTACACCTCACCGGTAGCGATGGATAGGCGGCAATACAACCTGCTGTCACCAACGCTTTGCGACTCGCCCGACCTGGATGTGGGCGTCCGGGACAGTGCACCCACACCGATTCGAATATTCAACGTCAGCAGCAGCATCGATTCTCCAGGCCTGCAGGAGTTTGATGAGTGCGCTCTGGAGATCAGCCGCGACAGCTGTGAAAAGCTGGACGAGGACGAAGATATGTGAATCTGGGTGGAACTGCACCACAAGCGCACAGCCTGATTGCCTCATCATGCGCTGGTGCTAGGTGTTGGATATTGACATGTGAGGGGCCAGCGCTCGGCGTGTTTCTTCCACGCAGTAATCTTCGTAGCACGATCTGAAGTAGAGCTATTTTGTCTGGAGACGCTGCTGTATGCGCTGTCATCCAGGCATCATCCACATTCCCGTGGCTCAGGTGGTTTGAAATAATAAAGGTATATATCCACTGGCCATAGCCTGCTGTTGCAGGAGGATTTTTAGCCTATTGGGAGGACTCAGTTGACTGTGTTGGATGCGCCACCCATTGCCAAATTCTGGCATGTAAACCATTCTCAACATGTCTTATGCATCCACATATTGTGCCCTCCATATTTATTCAGTGTAGTCCATTTATGCAGATATGCGTACATGGAGTCGTCCCAGGATGAGTAGCACCGCCGATGGGCGGGCATAGAGACGATTGACGGGAGTAACATATACATTTCAGCTCCATTCCACCTGGTGGCCATCATAATGAAGCATTTAGTGTGAGAAGCTACTATACTTGATGGGACGGCCTGTTGCACACAGCAGTAAATGCAGCAAATGGGTACTTACTGCCTAAGTAATAACAATGTGCTGCCACCATGGCAAAATGATTGGCGGCAGATAATGGTGGTACACGCATGGTGCCCTGCTCCCATGCCGAAATAAATTTGAAATCAATTAAAGAATATATCCGGATCTATAAAGATCAATGATATTGCCAGTGGGCCCCCCCAAAAATGATCAATTATTATTTAATTCACATCCATATTACAAAATACAATAACCTAGTGAAAGGCTCCCCGGTATAATCAGGGTAATCAGGATGATCATGGAAATCAGGATAATTAGGGGTATAATCAGGTGTATTTTACCCCTGGTAAAATTGCCGGAAGTAATCCTTACATTCAATTGGGAAGAAAAATAGCATGAATTATTTTGCAGAAACTAGTTAGAATTCCGTGCAGTATCCGTGGTATATTCCTAATCTAAAAGTAAAAATGTTGTGTCCATCGGGGTGTGTCCATGCATCCGTCTGATGTACGCTTGATCGCCCGGAGATGCGAAACATTACGGAAATGCAGCTACATTACGGAATGCACACGACTGACGGCCCGCTCATCATGGATATATGCAATCAGTCTGGTAATACATATTCGTATTAGAGGTTATATTCTAAACTAGCTAGTGATGTATGTGGTTTCTTCATTGTTGGTCCAAAGGAGTGTATATGGCTCCTACATGGCCTTCATTGTTGGCCCAACAATAGTAAACTATTACGGTTGAATAGTCTTCGCCTTGACGCCATCACCAACCGTCCGTCCTCCGTCCGTACTCCGTCCGTCCGTCCTCCGCCATACGCGCTTCGTGTATGAACCGTCATACGTTCGGTGTTCGCTCGTTTGATTTCACGGTACTGGTACGTGTACGCCCAGTTTCTGAATGGATGCGCGTGTATTCTAGCCCAGGCACGTCATATATTCGTCTAAAACACCAAAATAACGCGGTACCGCAGCGCGTTTTTTCTGCTGAATCAGCAAGCGAGACTATTCAGCGACTACTAGCGACTATTCCTTACTTGTACGGTAGTTCAAGTATATCTTGTAAAATGATGCTGTAAAAAGGGGTCGCCGCGGTGCGGGGGCAGTCCGCCGACCCGGGGCCCGGCGTCCGTCGACGGACGGGCGACGGTCGAACGACGGCGTCCGGCGTCCGGTGCCGGTATAGGCGGCGGGCGCGGCGATTCGAGGCGTGCCCGCCCCGTAGACCTGACGACCGGCCCGACCTGCGCGGCCTCGTGCGGGATGCGGGCCGCCTGTAGGCGGCTTGTATTGTATTGTTGATCTTGTAGTGCTGCTTTTGGGGGGGGGGGGGGGGGGGGGGGGGTAATATACAACTTTTAGCGGTGGGTTGGTTACTGGCCTTGTCGGAGGGGATTGTCGAAGTGATGGCTGAGTGGCACTGTCACTGATGGCGGGAGAGTCGGCGAGAGTCGGCGTGCACGCGTCGAATCACGTCGAGTGCCAGCAAGCAAGGTGCGAGCTGGAAAGGCAAAAGAGCTGCTATGAGCCGTGGGCGATGGACGATAGGTAGTCGCTGTCGCCGTGGTGATGGCTGAGTGGCACTGTCACGAGAGAGAAAAGGTGAGTCGGAATATTTCTGGAAAGCAGTTGACTGAATTACAAGGAGCCGAGGCTGGCAATTTATACCAGCCGACTAGGTGTCACTTAGAACGGACACCTCTCCGTCTAAGAAGGCCAACTGGCAAAGATGCCTAGGTGCCATGCTTTGGTGCCGTACTGCTGCCATAAGGTCCAAATTAGGCACAAGTACGGCAGCCAGAGAAATGCGGATTTCACAGAGAGAAAAAGAGGATTCAGGGTACCGGGGTACCCTGGGTCCAACACCCCTCCTCATTCTGTGGAATCCCGCGGGCGCAAGACTGATGGCGGCAGAGGCGCAACACGGGGCTCCTCGGATGACCCCATCAGGAAAGCGCGGAAACGAAGAAAGGTAGTCAGCGGCAGCGCCTTAGTGAAGAAATCGGCAAGCTGGTCTGCGGTAGGCGTGTAGTGCATGTCGATGACGCCATCTTGGCAGAGTTGGGCTGCATACTGAAACTTGAGGTCAATGTGGCGTTGCGCGCTTGTAATCATACCATGTTTCACCTGAACGATGCACGCTTGATTGTCCTCGCATACCCGCACTGGGTCAGTGGTGGGGTGGTGGAGCTGGCGCAGAAGAACGCGAATAAACGCCAGACATTTGCATGCCATGCAGAGCGCCACGAACTCCGCCTCGGCAGTAGACAGGGCCACGCTCTTCTGAACTTGCGCGCGGTAGGCGACTGGGGTGCCATGCACCATGGCAAGATAGCCGGTAGTGGAGCGGCGTTTGGGCACGAAGGTTGCCCAGTCAGCGTCCACAAAAAAGAGGAAGTCAGGTGCCTCGTTGTCCAGTTGCTTCCGGAAAATGAGGCCATGGTTGGGGGTGCCCTTGAGGTAGCGCAGCACTGATACGGCGATCTGCCAGTGACGCTCGGTGGGAGACGCCATGTAGGCGCACAGGCGGCCGACCACGAACGCAATGTCCGGGCGTGATGCCACAGCCAGCCAGATAAGGCTACCAACAAGATTGGGATAGGGAAAGAGTTTGGTGTCGAGGGGCGTGCATGTAGGGTCATGAAAATCGGTATCCGGTGTGCAGGGTAGGCGGCGAGGCGCGCACGCCGCCATGTTGAAGGTAGTCAAGATGTCGTTGATGTACTTCTCCTGATGGAGGTGGAGCACGCCTCCCGGCTTGCGATCAATGGCCATGCCAAGAAGCCAGGTGCATAGGCCGTCAGTAGTTGCATCAAACGTAGAGAAGAGAGAAGTCTGAAAACGCTCCCGGATGTCGGACGACGGGGAGGTAGGCAGCATGATGTCATCGACGTAGACGCATAGGATGGCCAGCAGCGATTTATCGACTGCGAGCAGCGTCCATACGCATGGATCGCACTCGGAGCTGGCGAAGCCGAAGTCACGGAGAAAAGAAGAAAAGCGCAGAAACCACGCCTTGGGTGCCTGCGGCAGGCCATAGAGTGCCTTAACGAGTTTCCAAGCCTGATCCTTGCGGCCGTAGCCGGGGGGGGGGGGGGGGGGGGGTAAACGTAGACATCTTCATCGAGGTTAGCGTTGAGGAAAGCACAGGTGACGTCGAGCTGGTACATCTCCCAGTCAAGTTGAACTGCGAGAGCAATAGTGGTGCGCAAGGCGACGAAGCTGACGACTGGGGCATAGGTCTTAGTGTCATCATAGTTCTCGCCGGCAGTAAGTTGATCGCCGCGGACAACCACTCTGGCCTTGCGCTTGATGAGGTTGCCATCCTTGTCTTGTTTCTCCGCAAAGGCCCACGCCGTCTGTATGATGATTGCTGATGGGTTGTCACGGCGAAGGTCAGGAATGCTGATCCAAACAAAGGTCTCCATCTTGGTGATAGAGGCGATCTCTCGGTCCATGGATTGTTTCCAGTCATCGGGGTGATTGCTGGAGATGGCCTCCTTGTAGTTGCGCGGCGCCTTGGACACGCGGACAGTGGGTGCTGGCAGGGCGAGGGCGGCCATCTGCGCCAGGTAGGGGCGCACAACCTCCGCGATGGCGGATGCTACCAGCTTGGGGTGGTAGTCGCTAAGGTCGACATAAGGAGAAGATATGTGCGCTGATCCACTGGAGTGAGGAGTTGGCAGTGCTGTGGCGTCCCCCTCCTGATGACGCGGAAGATACGTCCCTTCTGGCTGCGGAGATGGGGGCCCCTCCTGCGCCGAGGCAAGCTCCGCTGACGGCGGCATGGGTGGCGGCATGGGAGGTGGCGCGTGGGGCCCCTCTTGCTGGTCCAAGGGTTGCGGCTCATCCATCAAGTGGTCATCGTCGGGGAGCTGGAAGACTGGCATAGAGAGCGCCGGTGTGCTGGAGAAGGGTCGTGTCACCTCATCAAAGATGACATCGCGTGTAACCGTTTCGCGCCTGGTAGCCGGGTTGTATATGCGGTAGCCGGCGGAGTCCTCATGGTGGCCTACGTAGATGCCCGGCCAGGATTTGGGTGTCATTTTTCCCTTGGCTGCCCGCATAGTCACAGGTATGTTGACCCAGGCCACACAGCCGAAAACATGCAGGTTGGCGAGGTCGGGTTTGCGACCGGTCATCAGCGTGTAAGGTATGGCGTTGACGGACGAGCTCCACTGGCGGTTGCAGAGATAGACGGCGTGAAGGTACGCCCAGTCCCAGAAGGTGCGGTCGAGGCCGGCGTGGAGAAGCATGGCTTGGGCACACTCACCGATAGTGCGGAAAGAGCGCTCCGCCAGGCCTGCCTGATGATGAGAGTGGGATGCGGTAAACTCCAGCGCGATGTTGAGGTCTGCACATGCTTGACGAAACGGAGAGCCGGTATAAACCGCGCTGCGATCGGCACGTATGCGTTGAACGGTGTGACCCATGCCGAGAACCGCCGCATGAAGTTGATGGACGGCGCGGACGGCATCGTCCTTGGTGCGCATGGTGATCGCTACCTTTACTCCAGTGTAGGAATCCACCGCGCCGAAAACATGCTGCGCGCCAGTGACCGACGGACAAGGTCCCTTCCAGTCGTCGATGACCACGAGCATGTATGGTGCCTCCGCGCGTGGGGAGGGCTGACGGTTGACTGACTGCTGGTGGGATTTGGCCTGAATGCACGCTGGGCATATGGCCTCCGGGGCAGATCCGAGTTTCGGGATGCCAATGGCATGTTGTTGGGTGAGCTCCATGTGGCACGCGCAGCGATGACCAAGTCGAAGATGCCACAGGGAGTAGGGGGCCGTTGGAGATGGCAGTGCCATGACCCCATGAGACGGATCGCGGATGGGAAGGAGCTTGATGCCGTACAGGCCTGTGGTGCCGGGGTAGGGCTGAAGGTGGATGACTGCGCCATCTGGGGTGATCATGCTGTTGAGGAGGCGGCTGAAGTAGAAAGAGTAGCCATGCTTGCTGAGTTGATGGGTGCTGAGGAGGCGGCTGATGTTGGTGAGACCGACACTGGAGGTGATGTCAGGAGTATGGTAACAGTCTCGTGCCACAATGGTATGTGGCCTGCCTGTGATGTCTAGTGTTGGCGCCAGCGTGGTGCCGATGCCGACTGCCGGTTGCCCGAAACCGCCCACCAGAAATTGCTCCGCCGCAGGAATGTCCATGTAGTAGATGTAGTCGGTGCGGTGGGCATTGACGTGAGAGGATGCTCCCGAGTCGATGAGCACCCATGCTTCGCCATCGCTGGTGATGAGGGTGCCGTATGACGTGTTGCAGACAGTGATGACGGCTGGGGAAGGGGCGGCGCCCGAGACAGCCTTGATGTAGGTGCGCATGACGTTGAGATCGATGACCCCGCCGAGAAGTTTGCGCAGTGTCGCCTCAGAAAGGTGAGATGTGGGCAGATCATCCAAGGTGAAGCCCATGGCGCGAGCGCGTAGAGCTGCAGGGGGCTCGCACCATCTGCCGTTGTCTGCCCAGGACCAGGGGCCATCATGTTCGTAGACCATGCCAGTGCCCGGCTGACCGTTGGGTTGCATGCGAAAAGCGTATGAGCCGAGGCGGGCGACGAACTTCGGAAAGTAGTCAGTTGTCACCACTGGAGTAAAGTGGGGGAATTCGGATATACAGAGGTCCCACGCGCAGGGGCCGGGGTCGGTGAGCTCGATGGCGTTGATGTTGTTGATGTAGTCCTGAACGTCGGTTTGCGAAGCGATATTGGTCCACAGGAGGGTGTCGCGGTGAGCCGCCGAGCCGCAAGCGGTCGCACGCATGATGTTGCCGGTGCCAAGTGAGGAGAGTATCTCAGGGAAGTCTAGCGCGCCTGGAACATTCTCCACAATGTAGCGCACCGGTGTGGGCTGTGTAGTCAGGTAGAAACGGATGAAACTGATGACGGAAGCAAAGGCCCGAGAGCGATGGTCCTGCCAGCCAAGGCGTGAGCCAGCGCGCGACCATGGTTGACACGGTGAGCCTGACACGATGAGGGTGACCGGACGCAGGGTCTCCAGCTCCGCGATAGTGATGTTGTTGACGTCCATGGGCGTCCTGGCATGACAATCCTGAAATGCTGAAGGGGGCAGACGGTCCGGGTACTTGTCGCTGATGACATGTAGGCGATGCGTCCACATAGTACGAGCCTCGGGCGACGGGTCGGCGCCGGTGATCTTGTGGATGGTGAAGCCGTATTCTACCAGAGCCTCTACTTCAGATGCCGATGGGCCATGGCAGGGCGAAAAGAGATGGTCGATGACCAGAGAGGTTGGCAGCGGGAGGATCGGCGCAGCGGTGAGGAGCGGTAGTGTTGGTGGCGGGTCGCCACGCAGGGCGCCTTGCTCCGCATGAAGAATGTGGGATGCCAACGCCGCCGAGGCGGGAAATGTGGATGAAGTGAGGCACAGGGGTTGGGCTGGGGTGGGGACGGGGTGGGGACGTTGCCAATTGATGTCGAATAGGTGGATGGGGGGATCGAGGGAGAAGGAATGGGAGTAAACGTTCCAGCGGGGGGGGATGTCGGGGGTATCGAAGATCGGGCAGGCGTCGGGGTGAGGGCGGGAGCGGTGAACATGCCATGAGTGTGAGAACGGGGACTCGAAGTCGGCATAAGAGTCGGAGTAGGGGACGTGCCAGGGGTCATGTAAGTCATCCTCCGCGCTGTCCTCGCCCTCCCCCTCCTGTGCTCCGGTGTCCGCCCCTCCTGGGGCGGTAGTGTTGCAGGTGAGCATGATAGGCAGGCTGCTGTGGTGTTGTGCTGATGGGGACACTCCCACGAACGGGTAGGCCTCCTGGTGTCCCGTCGGCCGCTGGGTGAAGGTGTCGTTGGCATGCTGATGACCCGGGTGCTGATGTCCAGCCGGGGAGACGAAGCCGACCGGCTGCTGATGACGCTGCATGCCGTCGTTGCCGCCCTGGTTTGTCCAACGCTGCTGCCGCTGGGGCCTGTCCTGATTGTTGCGGTTGTCGTTGTAGAAAGGCTGGCCTGGCGGCGCCTGATGGCGGTAGTTGTCGCGCGGGTGGTGGCCATAGTTGGTGTTGACGCGACGCTCCGCAGGCGCGCGCTGATGGCGGTCATAGCGAGGGTTGGTCATGGTGCTGATCGGCGTGGTGTCATCCAGGATACGCAGGCCATTGGCATGGCGCCTGGCCACACACTGCTGCTGGGTATGGCCCGGACGGTCACACCGTCTGCAGACAACGCTGGGCCCGGTGGTGTGCCGCGGGTCCCTGGGGCTGTAGGAATTAATGAGGTTTGGCGGGCACGCGCGGACGCGCTGCTGACGCTGACGCTTGCGCGCCTCCATGTTCTGTCCGGCGCTGATGATGGTCGCCAGCTTCTCGTTGACAGTGGCCGCCGAGGTGGTGGTATCGACGATATGATCGTAGTCTGGGTGAAGGCCTGGGATGAGGTAGTTGGCAGCCACGTACTCGAAGGTCCACTGGCCATGTGCCTTGTCCAGCAGATTCCAGAGGTTCTGGTAGCGACGAACATACACCTGAACCGGCTCATTCGGGAGCTGGCCCGCTGTGATCTCTTCCTCCAAGCGCTTACGCTCCTCCATGGCTGAGCCCTGGAGCTCAGTAAGAAGAGCCTTCCATGCGGTGTATCCACACTTCCTGGAATCCATGTTGATGCTGTTGACGATGGCCAGTGCCATGGGATAATGGGCTGTTGCGTGGCGTATGGCGGCCAGAAGGATCATTTGCTCCTGACGGGTGCCTTTGCCCTTGGTGGTGTCCAAGTAGCCAGCGCTGCCGAGAGCGATCTTGATGGCTTGAGCGTTGTCTCGTGTAGAGATGGCGTTGTCCCAGATGGGGACGTTCTTGAGGTCGAGTGTCGGCTTCACCGCAGCTGGCTTGATATGCTGGACGACCTCGGAGTCATCGTCTGACGCCCCGTCCATGCTGAGGGCGTCGTCAGAACTGGTATCATCACGGAAGTCAGGAGGTGGTTGGGCGTGGCCAGGGTCGGTCTTGATCGCACTCTGCCGAGCCAGATTGGCCAGGGGGGTGTTCATCATGCCGGTGTTGATGCTGGTAGACATTGCGAAGGGATGGCGCACTTGTGCTTGAGGATGTATAACTGTAGGGGTGGGCGGGTGGGAAGAAAACAAAAACTCGTCGCACGGCACCGTCGACCGTCGAAAGTTGTCGAGGGTCGAGATACATGCAGGTTGAAGCCTCTGGCAGGCGTCGAGCACGGGGCAAGACGTCGAACCAAAGGAGAGGGCCCAAAAACCTGTCGGAGGGGATTGTCGAAGTGATGGCTGAGTGGCACTGTCACTGATGGGGGGAGAGTCGGCGAGAGTCGGCGTGCACGCGTCGAATCACGTCGAGTGCCAGCAAGCAAGGTGCGAGCTGGAAAGGCAAAAGGGCTGCTATGAGCCGTGGGCGATGGACGATAGGTAGTCGCTGTCGCCGTGGTGATGGCTGAGTGGCACTGTCACGAGAGAGAAAAGGTGAGTCGGAATATTTCTGGAAAAGCAGTTGACTGAATTACAAGGAGCCGAGGCTGGCAATTCATACCAGCCGACTAGGTGTCACTTAGAACGGACACCTCTCCGTCTAAGAAGGCCAACTGGCAAAGATGCCTAGGTGCCATGCTTTGGTGCCGTACTGCTGCCATAAGGTCCAAATTAGGCACAGGTACGGCAGCCAGAGAAATGCGGATTTCACAGAGAGAAAAAGCGGATTCAGGGTACCGGGGTACCCTGGGTCCAACAGGCCTTTTTGTAATGCACACCACTAGTCACCGGCCCGCTTTTACGCGGCTTGCAGATTTAATATGTTTTACAAATTAATACGTCTCTTTAAAAAACAAATACTGACAAATCTAAGCAGTAATACCCGCTACCCGGAAACAACAGTACAGTGACTATACCGATATAATAAACATTGCGTCCCCCCCCCCCCCCCCCCCCCCCCGTTCACTATATCGGTATGTTCACTATATCGGTGTTCATTACAAGCAGGCCCACCCGACCGCTATAGTAAACGGTTTACTAAATCGGTACTATTGTTTATTGTAACGGTGACCCCGTTCACTGTAGCAGTCTGTGCCCATGCAAGGCAACATGTGACTCTGGATTTGTGTTTCAAGAGTTCTTGATTACTTTACATGGCTTTCTAAGGTGCCGGAGAGGGCAGGAGTGACTACGGTGCTGGGGGGCGGGGAGCGGGAGGGAAGAATTCACGGACGGAGGCCTGCCGTGTGCGGTTTGACGTGTGCATGGCAGCCAAGCTCTAGGCTGGGTTGAGGCCCTCCAGGCCTTATCCTGCAGTTGTCTAGATAGGAACAGCGCTGCTCGGTGGGCGTCGCCATGGCGCGATGGCGACAGACGCGGTGGGGCAGTTGAGTGGCGGTGGGCGCAATGTGCCGCAGTGTGCCGCCGCCGCCGCCGCCGCCGAGTGGCTGTAGAGGCCTCTGCGCCCGTACTGGAACGGTACCGGCTATCGGAACACGCCAACGGCCGGGTTCGGCGTCGGCAACACTGCCGTTATGTAGAGAAGTTTACTATATCGGTGTAGTTTGGGGCATTGTGTCCCCCCCCCCCGTTCACTATAGCGGTAAGTTTATTATATTGGTAAGTTTATTATAGGGGTATACATAGGGATTTTTCCCGGTGTTAAGAATCCGTCCCCCCCCCCCCCCCCCCCGTTCACTATATCGGTATGTTCACTATATCGGTATTCATTATATCGGTATAGTCACTGTATTACAAGATCAACACTACACGCCGGCTGAAAGCGGGCCGCATCCCGCACCAGGCTCAACCCAAGAGGTAGGGGCACCTCCACAAATCCCCGGCGCGAAGCCCTCCTTAGTGTAGACTTGGCGGCCGATTTACTGCTAAATAATTGCATTTCTGTGGAGCCTGTCTTCTCATGTTACTGCTTCCACCCCGCAGTCGATGTAGAGGACCTTTCTGATTGCCTTTTATTTTGGTGATTTCCGATATCGCCTTCTGCTGCTAGCTCATGTAATTATATATTTCTGTGGAGCCCCGACCCGGCTTCGTAGATAAAAGGTCGTGCTCTAAGAACATAATTAACCCTGACATCTATCCTCCGGGCTGGTTCCGGTGTGTATCGCCGCGGTGGCGCAGCGCATCGCCGCAACTTGGCCGCCTGCCCTTCCCTTGCTATAGAAAGTGGCGTGAGGCGCGTGCACGCCACACTTGGTGTGTTCCTCGGCTAAGCTTTGCACGGTTTGCTTGCGTGCGGCGTGCTGCACGCCCGCGCCATGCTCCCCCAGCTGGGCGCTGTGTGCACACGTCTCCGTTTGTGACTAGTGCATGTGGTGGGCTCCCAGATCCAGCAGGGGCGGCGCCGTGCAGAGCAGAGGAGCGACGGGTGGAGGAGTGCGAAGCGTTGGAGCGACAGGTGCGCCACGCACTTGCGCTGCGGTGTGCGGGCGTGTGTGCACGGCAGTTTTTGGGCTGAGTGCCGCCGTGGGGATGGGTAGACCTGGCGTGTGGATGGGTCAGCAGTGCTTCAGGCTGGCTGCACGCACCAACGCACCGTGCCCCTTGCCCCTGACACCTTGTAGCCCCTCGAGCGGAGGCCCGCATCGCCCCGGGCGGAGGTGCCTGCATATACTGCGCCACAGTGATTCCAGCGCTGTTCTGCGGCGATGTTGTGAAAGGGCGCGTGGCAGTGGTGCACCTTGTCAGTTCTGCTTCAGGTTCCGATGCCCTCAGTTCTCAGTGCCCTCATTTCTCAGTACTTAATGGCTCCACCGGCACACCTGCGCGGCGGGATTGGGGCATTCAGCAAGGTGACGGGACGTTGTATTGTGGAGCGGTGGGGCACGCGGAAGCAATGGTGCGGTTATGCTATAATAGCAGTCGCTAAAGCTGTGCATGTCGCGCCTGCAGATCAGCCCGGTTAAAATGACTGCATACAACAATGCAAGGCGCATGCCCGGCTTTCCAGTGGACTACGAACTAGGTCAAGACATTGCAGAGCTTCCGGAGAAGCGTGGGAAGCAGCTACTTCAACGCGCCCAGAACCTGGTGCCCCAACTGCTGGGCTACGATGCCGAGGGGAAGGTGGTTGTTACTCTCAACGGAGTGTTCTACCTCGGCGATGGCCAGGCCCCATTGGTTTTGACTACAGCTCACATCATAGGCTGGGGCGGGGCTGAGACGTATAAGGCAAGGGTCATGATTGAGGGAGGCTTGACTGGACTGATTGATATGCAGCTCCTAAAAGCCGGAAAGAAGATGGTCGATATCGTGGCAGCGAGTCCACAACCTCATGAGTACTTTCCTGATGTGGCTGTCTTCGAGTGCCTACAGCAACCTCCCATG
Source organism: Tetraselmis striata (assembly GCA_006384855.1). Classification (NCBI taxonomy): domain Eukaryota; kingdom Viridiplantae; phylum Chlorophyta; class Chlorodendrophyceae; order Chlorodendrales; family Chlorodendraceae; genus Tetraselmis; species Tetraselmis striata. The sequence goes on from VCJN01001897.1 coordinate 126,576, forward strand.
CTGCCCCCACCCATGCCTGCCAAAACATCCTCTCTGGGTGACATTTGCTACATTCTGGCCTACACGGGTGATGGACAGCTAAATTTTAGTTGTGGCATGGTAAGCTCCGTGTCCGTGAATCTGTGTACCACCACAGCTTATGCAGATAATGGCTTCTCTGGGGCACCGGTAATTGACCAGAGGGGCTGCCTGCTTGGCCTGGTGATCAGGGGTCATGGCAATTCAAATAGGCAAGTGTCATTTCTTCCGGTGACCCTCATCCAGGGGTACTTGGTTGGGTGGCAACTCCCATATTTCCCTGCACATGTGTAGCTTTGGCCGAGTCAGGGCCGAGTCGAGTCAGGGCGCCCGAAATGGCCTAGAAAGAGTGCCCGAAATGTAAGCCTAAACTTGCTGCTATCAGTAGGAAAGACTATCGGCGGGGAGTCTACCGCTGAGGATAGGTGGGACCAAACAATTGACGCTTTGTCACTACATGAACCTGATAAATGGGACATCTCTAGTCACTATACTAGGCATCTCCATCTCCCAGCTGCGCGCGCACTTTCTGAGAGTCACTCTACACCTGACCAAGGATAGAATGAAACACACTTCATTTTTTATTTTTCCAGACTTGAAAAAAATCAATGTACTCCTGTGACTTACGTGCGGCAGTAGAGGCATATGCCGCGCTTCGTCACGGCATGCGGACAGTTTAGTGCCGGCTGCTCGGGCAGTCCTCAGTGTCGTTCGGGCGTTTTCCATGGGGCGTACCCTCGTAGAAGCGAAGTCGTTCGGGCATTTTCCTTAAGGTACGGCGCAACGTGTTCATGATGGTATTACCGACTGTGTCTCAGTGCCAAACTGTACCGTGGCCTGCTGCTGATGATGAAGACTGCTAGCTCGCCCTGGCGGTGCCGGTACGGTACTCGTACGGGCATACCGGTATAGTGATATAATGATTGGTCATCGAGTATACCATGTGCTGGGTATATATAGTCCAGTATGCCACCATGATTTGAGCTGGAATAGCCATCATGTTGGGCAGCGTCCGGGCGTTGCGGCAACGGTTTCAGCACTGGTTTCGGAGCATTACTTGGAGCTGCGTTGTTTTCGGCGAGCATTCCTTGTGTGGGGGCCCTAGCCCCCCCCCCCCCCCCCCACACACACATACACTGTTTGTATGTGCTGATATGTAGTCATATATATAGTCTATAGTCTATATTAATATATGTAGCTATCCCCAGCGCAAGAATAGATTCTGCGCACTTTAGGGTTGGTGGTATACATGCACTGCCATATTGTGCGGTACACACTGCGGTGTACGCTCCGGAGCGGCAGCAAATATATACTCGAATAGCAATCGCTACGTTTCGAGCTGCAAATCATACCATGTGCAGGCTATATATAGTCCAGTATCCCACCATGATTTGAGCTGGAATAGCCGCCATATTGGGCAGCGTCCGGGCGTTGCGGCGACGGTTTCAGCACTGGTTTCGGAGCATTATTTGGAGCTGCGTTGTTCGTGCCAATTCCTTGTGTGGGGGCCCTAGCTCCCCCCCCCCCCCAAACTGATTGTATGTGCGGATATGTAGTCATATATATAAAGTCTATCCATCCCCAGCGCCAAGATAGATTCTGCGCACTTTAGGGTTATTCGTGGTATACATGGACTGCCATATTGTACGGTAAACACTGCGGTGTACGCTCCGGAGCGGCAGCAAATATATACTCGGATAGCAATCGCCACGTTTCGAGCTTCACATCATACCATGTGCTGGCTATGTGTCGTCCAGTATGCCACCATGATTTGAGCTAGAATAGCCGCCATATTGAGCAGCATCCGGGCGTTGCGGCGACGGTTTCAGCACTGGTTTCGGAGCATTATTTGGAGCTGCGTTGTTCCCGGCGAGCATTCCTTGTGTGGGGGCCCTAGCCCCCCCCCCCCCCCCCCCCCCCCCCCCAAAACTGATTGTATGTGCTGATATGTAGTCATATATATACATTGTCTATCTATCCCCAGCACCAAGATAGATTCTGTGCACTTTAGGGTTATTTGTGGTATACATGGACTGCCATGTTGTACGGTAAACACTGTGGTGTACGCTCCGGAGCGGCAGCAAATGTATACTCGGATAGCAATCGCCACGAGCTGCAAATCATACCATGTGCTGGCTATGTGTAGTCCAGTATGCCACCATGATTTGAGCTGGAATAGCCACCATATTGAGCAGCGTCCGGGTGTTGCGGCGACGGTTTCAGCAGTGGTTTCGGCGGAACATTATTTGGAGCTACGTTGTTCCCGGCGAGCATTCCTTGTGTGGGGGCCCAAGCCCCCCCCCCCACCCCCCAAAACTGTTTGTATGTGCTGATATGTAGTCATATATAAAGTCTATCTATCCCCAGCGCCAAGATAGATTCTGTGCAATTTAGGGTCATTGGTGGTATACATGGACTGCCATATTGCACGGTAAACACCGCGGAAAAAGGGCAATTATTGAGTCAAAATGGGCACATTTCTGGACTCAAAATTGCACCCCCCTTAACTCAAAATTGTACGTACCCCTTTTGGGGGGTGCAAATTTGAGTTACGCCTAATACTGTACGAATGTACTGTGAAACTGGCTTTTAACAAGTTTCTCTTCTTGCCAACACCGTACGAGGTACTATTCACCTAGCTAGTGAAATAAACCCGCACTATGTACTATACGCCTGTCCACCGCCCTTTGACTAGATGCGCCGCGCAACCCTTCCATGCGCTAAACCGTTTTTCTTGCCTCGAATGCCACGCCGCCACTGTGCTTTTCACTCATCGACCACTCGTAGGCTCCCTCGCGCTTGTGTTCTTTCAGGCACACAAAAGCATTTTTTCTCGGTGCACAAAAGCATGGCAGACCGTCTTCGCAAAGCAAAACGCAACTCTGCCTGCTTGCAGAGTCATGTGGCGGGGCATCTGCGGCTGCACTTGGTTTTGAACCAACGAGGGCTCTCGACACACTCCTAGTGACCCCCATGGCGCAAGATTATATGCAGATACACTTGCGTTCCGGCAGGAGGGCGTCCCAGGCGCCATTACCCACGACTAAGCCCATCAGGCCCCTGCAGCCGAGCGGGGGCAACATCGAAGCGGACCGCCATGGCCTGGGGCCGGAGATTCGCAGCCTTCGCCTCACCGCGAGCCTCAGCCTGACCCCCCAAGCCTCAAGGTGTGCTGCCACCTTTGGACCCTCTCCCAGGGGCGACTCCAACGGTACGCGGACTCGCATCTTCGCTCGCATCTCTCATCAGGGCGCCGTGGGCTGCGTTAAGTGCACCTCGCCGTCGCGCATCTCGACATGAGTGGTGACACCCGCCACGTTTCCCACCCGTTTCGTGTTTTCGTCCGTGTCTGCCAACGACCTCTAACACCTCATGCACGATCCGCAGTACCCGATGACCTCAGGCTGCAGGGGAGGGGCAGGGGCGAGAGCACGGTGAACAAGCGGGCCTTCTTGGCCTCTGAAGACCACCGGCTTGTGTACAACGAGCTGCGGGGGATTTGCAACGAGTATGTCCAAGAAGCTCACCGGCAGATGCAAATCTCGTCCCCTGGCAAAAGCCCTCGTCATGGCAGACCCGGACTGCGGCTCGGGTCCTGCCCATGTCGACGGTTTGGCCGGGGGGGGGGGGGGGGGGTGCTCCTCATCGTCTTTCTCAGTTGCTGCGCGCCACTCACTGCCGTCAGGAGGGGGCGAGATGTGACAATTGTCGACGCCTTGAAGTTGGTCATCGGACGAGATTCGGCGAGTGTAAGGGCGCACGCATCTCTCGGAGCACCTTGGCAAGCAACGTGGGTTCGTGTATGCGAGACATCGAGAACCATGGCGGCGGTGAGAGATGCGGCACTGGAACCCGGAGGCCCACATTGGGGACGACGGGTACGTCCTTCGCCCGGACATCAAAGCAGCGGTGGCTGCGGCCACCGCTGGCAAGACTGGCGAGCAAGAGATGCGGAGGGTGGGGAGAATCTAAAAATAGAGGGTGGGATTTTTTACCCGCATCTCCGCAGTGGGGGCACATAATGAACGCTTGCATCTCTCGCGTACAAACCCGTGTACTGTCGCTCCTAGTTCTTGAAACGCTTCCCTGTGCAAGGAGCCCTTTGTCGTTGTCACGTCGCCTTGGGTCACTCACCTGAATTTTCTCCTACCGCTGCTGGCGGCCTACAACGCGGAAATCTGTTGCGGGCAGATTCCGAGCACCTACTTGACGCAAGGGCCCCTCTTGCGAATGGACTACCTCGACAGTCTGTTGGTAGCGGGTCATGTACTTATCATCGCGTCAAAGCAACCAAGAAACCCCTGACACCAACGGACGTGCCTTGTGGTTGGTCGTCGGAAGAGATTTGGCGACTTGAAGGGCGCATCTCTCGGAGCACCTCGGCAAGCAACGTGGGTTTGTGTATGGTCCCTAACAGGGGATTCATGCAGCTTGAACTTCGCTGCCATAGCTCCCTTGGCAATACCTCATTAATCATAATCAACGTTCATAACAAATCATTTTCGACCGCATATAAGAGTTGAATCGACTCCCGTCCGTCGATTTCACAAGCCGCACTTCCTTTGCTAGCGCGGCCGGGGCAGCGGGGCGCCACCGCGCCGCGGCCGGGGCAGCGGGGCGCCACCGCGCGGCGGCCGGGGCAGCGGGGCGCCACCGCGCGGCGGCCGGGGCAGCGGGGCGCCACCGCGCCGCGGCCGGGGCATCGGGGCGCCAACGCGCCGCGGCCGGCGCAGAGGGGCGCCAACGCGCCGCGGCCGAGGCAGCGGGGCGCCAACGCGCTGCGGCCGGCGCAGCCGGGCGCCAACGCGCGGCAGCTGGGGCATGTTGGTGATTCATGCAGCCCCGCATACTAAATGGTTTGCAGCCATCTAGGCAATTAAAGCATGCCTTAAGGCAGCATCTGCGGTGCAGGGCTGCAGCAATCTGCAGCGTGCCGCCAGCAAATATCAAGTATTAGCGGAACCGCCTTGCAGTCTGTATAGTATCGTCAAGCCGGTGCGTGTTCGCATCCCTTCTATGCCATGCAACCCCGCATACGAAATGGTTTGCAGCCATCTAGGCAAGTAAAGCATGCCTTAATGCAGCATCTGCGGTGCAGCGCTGCAGCAATCTTCAGCGTGCCGCCAGCAAATATCAGGTATTAGCCGGAACTGCCTTGCAGTCCTGTATAGTATCGTCAAGCCGGTGCGTGCTCGCATCCTTTCTATGCCATGCAACCCCGCATACGAAATGGTTTGCAGCCATCTAGGCAATGAAAGCATGCCTTAAGGCAGCATCTTCGGTGCAGCGCTGCAGCAATCTGCAGCGTGCCGCCAGCAAATATCAAGTATTAGCCGTACCGCCTTGCAGTATGTATAGTATCGTCAAGCCGGTGCGTGTTCGCATCCCTTCTATGCCATGCAACCCCGCATACTAAATGGTTTGCAGCCATCTAGGCAATGAAAGCATGCCTTAATGCAGCATTTGCGATGCAGCGCTGCAGCAATCTGCGGCGTGCCGCCAGCAAAAAGCAGGTATTAGCCGTACCGCCTTGCAGTATGTATAGTATCGCCAAGCCGGTGCGTGTTCGCATCCCTTCTATGCCATGCAACCCCGCATACGAAATGGTTTGCAGCCATCTAGGCAATTAGAGCATGCCTAAAGGCAGCATCTGCGGTGCAGCGCTGCAGCAATCTGCGGCGTGCCGCCAGCAAATATCAAGTATTAGCGGAACCGCCTTGCAGTCTGTATAGTATCGTCAAGCCGGTGCGTGTTCGCATCCCTTCTATGCCATGCAACCCCGCATACGAAATGGTTTGCAGCCATCTAGACAATTAAAGCATGCCTTAAGGCAGCATATGCGGTGTAGTGCTGCAGCAATCTGCTGCGTGCCGCCAGCAAATATCAAGTATTAGCGGAACCGCCTTGCAGTCTGTATAGTATTGTCAAGCCGGTGTGTGTTCATATCCCTTTCATGCCATGCAACCCCGCATACGAAATGGTTTGCAACCATCTAGACAATTAGAGCATGCCTACGGGCAGCATCTGCGGTGTAGTGCTGCAGCAATCTTCCGCGTGCCGCCATCAAAAATCAGGTATTAGCCCTACTGCATTGGAGTCCGTATAGTATCGTCAAGCCGGTGCGTGTTCACATCCCTTTCATGCCATGCAACCCCGCATACGAAATGGTTTGCAGCCATCTAGGCAATTAAAGCATGCCTTAAGGCAGCATCTGCGGTGTAGTGCTGCAGCAATCTGCGGCGTGCCGCCAGCAAATATCAGGTATTAGCGGAACCGCCTTGCAGTCTGTATAGTATCGTCAAGCCGGTGCGTGTTCATATCCCTTCTATGCCATGCAACCCCGCATACGAAATGGTTTGCAGCCATCTAGACAATTAGAGCATGCCTAAAGGCAGCATCTGCGGTGTAGTGCTGCAGCAATCTGCGGCGTCCCGTCAGCAAATATCAAGTATTAGCCGTACCTTCTCGCAGTCTGTATAGTATCGTCAAGCCGGTGCGTGTTCATATCCCTTCTATGCCATGCAGCCCCGCATACTAAATGGTTTGCAGCCATCTAGGCAATGAAAGCATGCCTTAATGCAGCATCTGCGGTGCAGCGCTGCAGCAGTCTACGGCGTGCCGCCAGCAAATATCAGGCATTAGCCCTACTGCCTTGCGACCTGTAGAGTATCGTCAAGCACGTGCGTGTTCACATCCCTTTCATGCCATGCAACCCCGCATACGAAATGGTTTGCAACCATCTAGGCAATTAAAGCATGCCGTAAGGCAGCATCTGCGGTGCAGCGCTGCAGCAATCTGCGGCGTGCCGCGAGCAAATATCAGACATTAGTGGTACTGCCTTGCAAACTGTATAGTATTGTAAAGCATATGGGCAATCAAATCCCCTTTTTGTCATTAAAATCCTTATGCTGGAAGGTTGCCGAGCCAGCTCTTTACCCCCACCGTCTTGGTCGACGACCGCTTCTACCAGGTCGTAGCGGCGCCGCGTCAGGCTGGCGGGTCCTCTAAGCCCGCATCTCAACCACCGCCACCGGGGTCCGGCGGAGATGGCTCCCAAAACGGCGCTGCAGCAGGTCTCTTAATAGAGCTTCGAGCAGCTCCGCCCCTCCCCCGAGCAGGCTTGGTCCCTCGGAGACTGCCAAGCCGCGTGCCAAGCCTCGGAGACTGCCAAGTGAGCCTCAAGCTTCGAGTGCGACGAAACGCCCGCACAGTGCGTTGAGCACGGGAGGCAGCAGCAGCTTGTCGCCATTAAGCTGCGCAAAAAGCATTCCAAGAAGCGCGGGCCGACTCCTCCTGCAAGATGGCGATAGAGTTGGAGGACGACGACCCTTCCATGCGCCTAAGCCGAAACGCGAAACCACGTCAAGCCGTCAGGCGCCTTCGGGTGCCGCTGGTGGGAGTCGCAGGGCCACATCTTCCCGTGGCGGTGCCGCATCTCCGCCTCCCCGACCCGCATCTCCGCCTATGGAGGCAAGAGCAGCAGCTTGTCGCCATTAAGCTGCGCAAGAAGCGTTCCAAGAAGCGTGGGCCGACTCCTCCTTCAAGATGGCGATAGAGTTGGAGGACGACGACCCTTCCAGACGCCAAAGCCGAAACGCGAAGCCACGTCAAGCCGTCAGGCGCCTTCGGGTGCCGCTGGTGGGAGTCGCAGGGCCACATCTTCCCGTGGCGGTGCCGCATCTCCGCCTCCCCGACCCGCATCTCCGCCTAAGGTGCCCTCATCTCGGGACGCGAAGCCCGCACCGCCGCATGCGCCGACATCTTGCCCCAACGCCGCGTCGCTGTCAGCAGGGTTAAGAGGTAGCATCTCGTTGCGACGAACACAATCTCTGAGGTCGGCGATAGACTCGTAGGCCCGGGGCGTCTTCTCTGCGCGAGTGAGGCTCGATTTCCAGGCTTTAAACGCCAGTCGCCACGCCCTCGCGTCCGCAATCTTCCAAGGTGAGGCGGATAGTACTTTACGCGACTGAGGGCGCGAAGAGGACACGCCGATGTGCCATTTTTAGTACTCTCGTATAGTATTGCATTGCACCTGAAATGTGACCGAAAATGGGTACATATCCCAGCCTATGCGATCACGTGGGGGGCACATTTTTGAGTCCAGGAATTGGACCGTTTTGACTCAAAAATGTGCCTTGTACCCTCCGCCACCAACGCGACCTGTGCATTTCGTGGCGTCAACATACGCCTGCTGCGACTTGTGAGGTGGTCGGCATCCGTCGCTGGTGCAGCACCAACGGCGGCCGCCTCACCGCACTCCGCGAAGTAAGACCCGTATAGCGACAGCTTACTGAGTCGGTGGGTCTTCGGCGACGCCGCTGACAACCGAACCCGACACACCTAAGACCCGGTGCGTCGCGCGTTGCGTACATCACACCGGTACTTCACCTGCTGACTGTACGCGGAGCGCTCGCGCGCCCGCGCGCACAGCTGTACTCGTCATGCGGGTGCCTGTACCGCTGCCCTGCTTAACACTCTTCGCCAACTTGACCGCTCCTACTGGTTTGCAATTCCGGCTCGTGCCGCACGCCGCCACGGCGCGCGGCAAATGTTGTAGGGCGCCGCTGGGAGACGGCATCTATATTCCGCGACACGTACGGCCTATGTGGCGCCGGCGTTCGCGCCGTCAACATCTCCCGTCCGTCCGAGACCCCTTCTACGACTCAAGATATCTTCCGCCTTCGTCTGGTTGGCACGCCCGCCGATTGCCCACGCTTGGAAACGAACTGCGTGTACACTGGCAAATCCAGACTCCATTGCATGTTGAAATGATTTGAACCCGTTCATTGGGTTTTCCAACAATTCAACTGTCCTAGTGTGACCCGTACGGTCTGTTGGTGGTTTCAACCGGTTCAGTTTCGGGTACCGTCATGTTCCAGTACGGGCTGCCCCACCGCCCGCGAGCCATGCGCTCCAAGCCGCTGCCGCGAGCCATGCGCTCCAGGCTACTTAGGACAGCCACCAGCAGCTCGTCTGCCATCTTCCAGCTCGCTGCCTTCGTCAGCGCCCCCCCGTTTCCGCCTCCGCCCTACGGGCCCCTCCTCCAACTCCCCCCCCCCCCCCCCCCACCCCTTTTCGAAACTTCCTAGCCAAAAAATGGCGCCTTTTCATTGTAACACGGCCTTCGCACCATGTTGGACAAAATCAGACTCGAATGCATTTTGAAACCCAGTAATAACGAACCTGTCAAAAAAATGAAAAATGTGCCGCGTTATGATCTAAACTAGTTTATGGGGTTTCCTCCCTTGACCTAACCGCTTTTTAGCTACACGTGCTGCTCAGTGGTACGGGAACTAGGCATCTGTTGTTGCGCCCTTTTTGGGTGCAGCACGAATAGACATAAAAGCAGCCAGAACAGTTGAGCCTGCCATCTTCCAGTTTTCGCTGCGTTCCACGCAGCGATGTAAAAACTGTCTCGTAACCAGTTGCGAGCAAGGTCACCCCAGGTTGTTCAAGACCACACCCGGCTCACCACCCGAGTGTGATATTCTCGTCCGTACGTCCGTGCGTTACCATGCCAGATGGAGAAGAACCCGTCGCGGAGCCGACGCTAGAGTCGCTGCAAGCAGATGTGCGAGCGCTGGCTACAGCTATAGCTCAATTGACGGCTCGTGAGCGCGTTGTTGATGGAGAAGGGGCACATGGCTCCGGCTTCGGGCAGCGCGTCGCGGGACAGCCGACAGGCAGCGGGGGAGCCGCAGAGCGCCCCGACTTGCTAGAGCTAGCCCAGAGCGGCCGTGTCGGAGCAAAATCCGCGAGTGCCGAGGATGACTACCTCGCGGTGCCAGAACTACTGCAGAGAGCAGAGTCTGGTTACGAGGCCGTTCGACCGGTCAGCCGAGTGCCTGGACTCTTTCCCCTGAGCACCGACCTAACGAACGAGTACCTCAAGCAGGATGACCGGCGTCTGCCGGCCCAGGAGGATTATTTGTGGATGTCGTGTTTCGGGGCCCACATGGCCGCGCTTGTCGTGGCTCTCGACGAGCTGCTGCCCTACGTCCCTGCCACCAACCAGGACTTCACCCCCTACCTCGCGAGAGCTCGGAACCACGCTGAGGCCATCGACAAGGCGTTTCGGTTTCGTTTGGCTTTCCTGCGGAGGCTAAATGAGATCAAGCGTGTGCACGGTGACCAAGGTGTTCTGGACGTGCTGCGAGCCCAGCATTTTCAGCATGCTTCGGAGCATATGGGTTCTGCGATTTTTGGGGACCTCATGAGGGACTACGAGCGCCGAGTCTTCGAGGCGACCGTTGCCAGCAGCGCAAAGGCGACCGCTACTGCTCGAGTGGCGGCTGCAGCTGCATGTCGTGGGCGTGGGCGAGGACGAGGCGGGGGACGCGGGCGTGGCCGCGAAGGTGAGCACGAGTGACAGTGTGGGGCGCCTTTCGTCGGAGCTGCTGGAGCCTTGCGAGGCCACCTTTCGGTGACCGCCGCAAGACGCACCCTTGCAGCTCAACGGCGGGATGAGCGCCCTGTGTCAAGACCTGACCCCCCCAACTTACAGACTTCCTTTAGACCTTCCTCGGTGCGGCGCTTCTTACAGCTACAGCCGCGTGTGGCTCAACCATCCACACATGGCGGCTCAACCAACCGCTTTCTTTACCCCATCTCTGCGTCCGTCGGTTGTTACACCGTGTTACAACTGGTTCGCAACGACCAAGTTTCGCACGGGTACGTTACGCGCGTGACAGGCGCTACGAGCGCGAAGGGCGCGCGGGGCGGCCCTCCTACCTGAACCTAGCCCCGCAAACCCGTACCGATGCTACTGCAAACCCGTCCAGCAGCTACCGGCCAACCACCGGGAACCTAACCGCTGCTGCTGAGTACTTTGCAAACAATAGTCGTACCGATGGAACTCTGTCGGTAAAACGGCGCACTTACGTGATTGACGAGCCCGAAGCTGTCGCTCCCTGGGCTGCTTCATTGCGATCCCGGCTGCAGGACGCGTTCGGCTCAGACGAGCTGGGCCAACGGACGCTCGACCTACTCTCCAGCTCCCTCAGCGCTCAGACACTCAAGAGCTACGCCGGCCGGCTGTCTCAATTCGCGGAGTTCTGCCACGACTCCGAGAACATCAGCCCGCTGGAGGCAACTACTGCCACTGTCGTTCGGTATGTTGCTTGGATCGGCGAGCGAGGACACATCGCAGCTAAGTCGCTGCAGCCTTATCTGTCTGCAATCAACACCTTCTTCGAGCTGCACAACCTCGACCCAATCGCTAAGGACAGTCTACACCTGACTTCAGCAAGGCGTGGGCTGATGCTGCGCCAGCGCAGACTGGACGCTGCCCCCTTACGTGTCCCTCTGCCTGCGGATGTAGCTTACCGCTTCGTCACAAAAGCCAAGCTGATTGTGTCTGCTCCCTACCCAGAGTACCACCACGACTTCCGAGCCCTCCTGGCCTCGGTTGTCAACTTCATGTTCTTTGCCAGGGGCCTTACTGGCGTGTCCTATCGAGTGCGACACGTGCACGTCGACGCCTACAACATCACCCTGCAAGTGTACCGAGAGAAGGGTCGCGTTGGTCGACGGGGACCCGACGACCTACGCGTACTTCTCCTCCCAGTGTCAGAGCACCCCCGAGTGGCGCGTCTCCTGCACCACTTCCTCGACCACGTCCTGTCAGTTCCCCTTGTTACTGTTGGCGTGGCCGTGTCAAACTTCTGGGCTGTCAGGTCGGACGAGCAGTCAAAACCTTGGACTGCGGCTACAATGTCAGACTGGCTGTCCACATCCGTCTGTCTAGTCAACGCTGCCCCCCCCGCTGGCACCTCCTTGACCTCGCACAGTCTTCGCAAGGGCGCAGCCTCTGCAGCGGACGCCATCGGGGTGTTATTGTCCCACATTCGCTACCAGCGCGGTTGGGCCACTAACTATGACGTCGTTCTGGACTACATCGACCCCAACGTTCTTCCTTCACCTGGCGCATGGTTCTTCTTTGGACACATTGCCCCCTACGCCACTTCCAAGTCCAACAGGACTCCGCAGCGGTGGCCTTCCCAGTGCCTCCTTCATGACTTGGCGCTACCTCTTCTCCGTCAATCCACCGCTCTCCCCGTTCGCTCAAGACTGGCAAAACCAGACTCAACTTTGAAATGATCTAAACTAGTTTATGGGGTTTCCTCCCTTGACCTAACCGCTTTTTAGCTACAAGTGCTGCTCAGTGGTACGGGAACTAGGCATCTGTTGTTGCGCCCTTTTTGGGTGCAGCACGAGTAGACATAAAAGCAGCCAGAACAGCTGAGCCTGCCATCTTCCAGTTTTCGCTGCGTTCCACGCAGCGCCCCCCTGACTCCGTTTTCCCTCCACGCTTTCGCTAATAAACCATCCTGCCAATTTCGGCTCTTAACCGTGTAAAACAGCCTGCGCGACCTTTTTGGCAAAACCAGACTCAACTTTGAAACATCATCCATGCTGCGACTTCAGCAGGCGACGCTACCAGTATTAAGTCATCGGCGGCGCGGGGCGACGACGGCTACATCATCGTCGCACTCGCCGGGCGCCACGAACCGCCTGCTATTGCTCTGCGCCCACCGTCACGTGCTGGGCGGTTAGATGCTCACATACGTAAAATTTTGATGACGCTGTCGCGGGGCATTACCTAAAGCAGCACAGCAGCAGGGCGCGCGGTATTTCATTTTCGGTGTGATCGCTACAGGCATAACGCTCTACCGGTGTTATACCCCTCCTCCCCCCCCCCCCCCCCCCCCCCCTCCCACCCCGCCCCTTCCAAACCTACAAACGCATGCACACAGGTGGGTGAACCGGGCTGCCAGAAGTGAGGTTTGGTTAAACGGGCGGCGTCTGGGAAGCACTGTAAGCGGGGTTCAGCCGGATTTGTATAACCTAGCGGGTAAGCGTTCTGCCAGATCACAGGAGAAACTCCTCTCGCTAGGATTCTCCAGCCACACCTCCAAAGCCCGATATTCAAATAGCAACACAAACATGTGCTACATCCATACATTGGCAGCCAAGAAATGCGCGACACCGGGGCTGTCCATGTGTGTGCACATTTCTGGCACTTCTAACGTTCGCGCGTCAGAAAAACAGCCCCTCCTCGCCAGCTCTGATCAGCCTCTGTGCAACATTTCATTTACTGCGTGCAGTGGAGGATATGCGGCTATCCATGATTTGTTTTTGTAACACGCACCGCTGCATGTCTTTACAGCGGCACGGGTGTCGTCCTCCAGCTCTGGTCTCGAGCATCTAGCCATCAGCAACCATGTCGTTGGAGATTGAGGCTCAGGATGTTATCAAAATCATTCTCCAGTTTTGCAAGGAAAACTCTCTCACAGATTCATTCGATGCAATACAGAAGGAGTGTCAGGTATGGTGAAGCACACCCCCCCCCCCCCCCCCCCCCCCCCGGCCTCATCACTCTGTGTGGGGCCATGTCAGGCCACATCGTTGCTTGCTCGCAACGATGGAGATTCCTCCTCCATGGAAGAAGATGGGCAAGAGGTCCTCTCAGTGCACGTCACCCTCTGTGTGCCTTCGCAGGTGTCATTAAACACAGTAGACAATATTGAGTCGTTTATGCTGGACATAAACAATGGGCGCTGGGATGTGGTGTTACCTCAGGTGCGCGAACCGGGACGCACGACTGTGCCACTGCATACCCACACATGCGTAGATGGGCGCCGTCATACCCGGAGTGTTCATTTGGTTCACCGTTCACTCATCACACAGTCACATGCGGTCAGTGCCGCGTCATGCATCATGCTGCACTCCGACCGTGAGCCACATGCGCCGTCCGTCCCCCAACACACCAGGTGGCGCAGTTGCAGCTGCCAACAGCCAAGGTGGAAGACTTGAATGAGCAGGTACGAAGCCGCCCCCTTGCGGTTCCAGATACTCATGCGTTCAGCATATGTGCGCGCAAAGTGTATGATATGCATGAAAGCATGCCACCTGGGTGATGGATCACATGGTGCTGCGGTGTTCAGGTGGTGATTGAAATGGTTGAGCTGCGGGAGGTAGATACAGCTCGGACAATGCTCAGGCAGGCAAAGGTGTTCCAGCGCATGCGCCAACACGAGCCTGATAGGTGCGGATTTCCATTTGGCAATCGCTGAGAATGATGCCAGGGGGCTTATCTGCAACATATCCTGACACGCTGGATGCCGCCTCCAGGTATCTCAGGCTCGAGCACCTGTGCAATCGCCCCTTCTTTGATGCTAAGGAGGCCTATCAAGGTAGCAGCCGCGAAAAGCGACGTGCGCACCTTGCCCATATCGTCTCCCAGGAGGTATACCTGTCCCGCCAACCACGACCTGCGCTCCTCCTCTGCAACCTGTCAACCTCACCCCAACAGAGCTCACCCCCCGTTACTGGCTCGGCTCAGTTCATGACTGCTATCTGATGATACTTCTTGTGTGCCTGGGCTATAACGAGCACCCATATCCTGGAGCTATTTTGCCGTTTGTTTGGCATTGGCAGGAGTGTCTATGTTTATGATCCCGGCATGTGGGTTCCCAGGTGAATGTTGTTCCTCCGTCAAGGTTGATGACCATCATTGGGCAGGCCCTCAAGTGGAACCAAAAGCAGGGAGCACTGCCAGCTGGGAATGCATACAACCTGTTCCTGGGCGCTGCTCAGGGACACCGTGACAAGGTTATTCTTTACCAAGCCCCCTTCCGCCCTTCTTCCGGGCGGAGATGCCCGAGATGCCAGTGCCTGAATGTTGAGGATGACTGACACACGGTGGGCTCTTGGTAACCTCAGGAGGAGCGGTACCCGACTGAGTTGGCGCGCACCATCAAATTTGGGAAGACCAGCCATCCAGAGGCGGTTACATTTTCACCTGATGGCAACCTGCTCGTTACTGGCTCTGTCGACGGATTCATTGAGGTAGGCTGCTGCTGCAGGGAAGGCAGCATGGCGTTGCCTTTGTCTGACGCACCAGCTTTCTATGCGAGATGGTCGCAGTCTGCCACCACTGCCTGCGCTTCTTCAACCCTGGTTTGCTGGTGTTCAGGTTTGGGACTACATGACGGGGAAGCTGAAGAAGGACCTTCCCTATCAGGTACCAATCTGCCGCCTGCAACGCCCTGGTATGGGATTGCTTGTTGATGTTGCCGCACAGCTGCATATTGCCGCTTCAGCAGCTTGATACTCTTGTCATAAACATCTTGAAAATGTGCATGGTCATGCTGACCTGAGGGTTGTTTGAGCATGGTGCTGCTGGTTTTAATGTGTGTTGCTTCTGCATGCAGTGTCTGGTGATTGCCTATTTATCTACCCGTACAGATGTCTGGCATCATGCCATGCAGGGGTCGGACGTTTAGGGTGTAGCTTGATCATGCACCGGCCATAGGTGCACTGTATGTGTGTTGTTGTTGTTGTTGTTGTGTGTGTGTGTGTGTGTGTGTGTTCCCACACTTGTGTCATCATATCATTGAAGATCCATTGTTTTGTGCGTTTCATTATTCGGGCATGTGCGGCAGGCGGAGGAGCAATTCATGATGCATGATGACGCTGTTCTTGCGCTGAATTTCTCATGGGATAGCGAGATTTTAGCGAGCGGATCCCAGGATGGAAAAATCAAGGTGCTCCAACCCCCCTGATGCCTCATCTGTGCGGCATGTCGATGGATCATGCAATGTTATTGAGATTTGATTAATGCTCTATCAGGTGTGGAAAGTGAAGACAGGGCAATGCCTTAGGAAGTACGACCATGCTCATGCGGGCGGCGTGACCAGCCTTTGTTTCTCTCGAGATGGCACGCATGTCCTGTCTGCTTCGTTTGATGGGACTGTTCGAGGTAATGGCTGCATTGGGCTGACAAGGTAGCAGCGGGCAGCACCTGCCACCAATCCCGAGGCACAGAAGCTATGTGCACATGCTCCCAATGTACACGTACACATTAGCGGTGGCGCCATAAATCGTCATTGGGCCGCGTCTGACATATGTGTGCACATGACTGCACGGCAGTCCATGGCCTGAAGTCGGGCAAGATGCTCAAGGAGTTCCGAGGGCATACGAGCTATGTCAACTACGCAATTTACTCATCGGATGGCAGCCAGGTACTTGGCGTCACCTGCTTTGCGACTGCAGCACACCCGGCATGCATAGGTATATGGTGCATGCTCATCGCGGGGGTTTCTTGTCTCTCAGGTGATAAGCGGCTCAAGTGATTCTACCGTGCGAGTGTGGGATGCCAAGACGTGCGAGTGCGTCACGTCTTTCCGACCTCCACAAACAGAAGGTATAATCCTAGCCGCCCAAGAGCCTTGGCGCCAGTGTCTCTCCGTCCTAATGAAACGGGCAACACTTATGTCCCCCATCTCAGGTGGTGAAGCTGCAGTTAGCTGGATTGCTACCTTGCCTGGCAAGGTACGGGCATTGTTGGAATGCCGTGCACCTTCCTTAACTCAAGCTTGCTAGCCATCCAGTCCCAGTTTCCGATAAAGCACGCTGTGTACCCTGCTAGGCGGATCAGCTGGTGGTGTGCAACCGATCGTCAAATGTCTACTTAATGACTATGCAGGTGCAGCATGTCCCCACCCTGAGTGCTGTATTTCTCTACTCTGCATCTCCTGCTGCATTATGCTCTTGCACGTGCTGTATTCTGCTGCATCAGAACTGGGCCATTGCACCACACGAGGTCGCCATGCCTGTCTTTCGCCTTTCACGCTGTGCGGCACATCGTTGCTGCGCAGGGTCAAGTTGTCAAGATGTTTGCAAGCGGGAAGCGCACTGGTGGCGAGTTCACCGCTGCCTGGGTGTCAGCCCGAGGTGAATGGATATATTGCCTTGGGGAAGACTCCAATCTGTACTGCTTTTCTGTTTCATCTGGGAATTTGGAGCATCTCATGCAGGTGTGTGCCCCTTAACCTTGGTATGCCGTTTCTGTGTCTCGTTTGTTTTATCATGCATAGCATGCGATTCGCAATTTACACAATTTCGATCTGAAGTGTTATCATCCCATGCATTTGCCGTGCGGGCCATTCTTATTTTCATGTGCCGATTGCCCCTGTGCCTCAGGTACACGACACTGGTGCAATCGGTCTTTACGGGCATCCTCACCGGAATCTGATTGCCACCTTCAGTTCCGAAGGGAAGCTTAAGATGTGGGCAGCATAACACTCGCCCATTATCTGCATCTGCAGCGCCCGTTCTGTCTCCGCCGTGGCTTTCAGCCTGGATCTAAGCCAAGGCATTCTGACGCAGAGGCCATCCTTGCGGCTAGTCCAGCGGCTACAGCGAAAAACGCCCCTCGCACGCTACATCACGTCGGTTTTGTAGATAAGGCGCAGACAGCAAAGGGATTTAATAATCCTGATCGCTGATGTTCGGAGAGCAGCTGCCTAGAGAATGGATATGATGCGTAGGTGACGCGCAGGATTATATATTAGTTAACCCCTCCCCCCTCCCGGGTGGCTACGCACTCAAGCTAGGATTACGGCACGTACGGGTGCCGTAGTGCCGGTGAGCAGTTTTCCCCGTTTGTTTAATCATACTTTGCAGCGTACGGGTGCCCCAGTATGAGTACGAGTATGGGATGCCTGTGGATATGTAAGGAGTAGAAAGCGTGCTGTACCTGCAAAGCGGCCTCCCTGCCTCACCTAGCGAACGTTTGGTTACAAGGGGGAAGGCACCTGGGTTGGGCGTAAAACGTCTGAAATGGCTTGGAGGTAATGTTGTTACGTCGTAGTACTTAACATTGCGTTACACATCTACCGTTTGTGTTGACGTCATATTGGCTCCTTTTAGGCTACACTACATTTCATTTTCGGCCGCAACCGTAGTCGCAAATATTCGTACAGGTACTAAGGCATGTATGACACAGGACGTGCTCTACTGGTAGATGACCGCTCTACCGCCGTAATTTCTACGCGCACAGCGCGCCACGTCGCAAACAGGACAATTCGGCCGTAGAGCGGTCACCCCTAGAGCGGTAGACCGGTCTAGCATTTCGGCGGTAGGGTGGCATCGGTAGCTACCGATGCCACCCCCCGCACTACAGCTCTATTTTGAACGCGGCACCCTGTTGCTTGCGAATCCACCTTCATCGCGCTACCCCTCGCCCGCCGCTCCCTGTAGTCCCACCGAAACTTCGCGCGGGCGGTACACGGATTCCACGCCTCACGGCCATGGATTCGCGCCCGGAATCGCCCCGCGAGGAGCCACGGGCGGCCGGTCAAGCGGCCAGTCAAGTGTGTCCTCTGTCTCCACCCGGCCGATCTCGCCCCGTAGTCGTTTGAATCCTGCCTGTCCCCTTGGCCTGTCAGCATCCGAAGGGCCACTGCCCGTTTTCCCGCAGACAGTGCGCCTTGGCAACGGCACGAACTCGGCGTTTCGGGCGCCGGGCGCCATGCCGTGGTCCCAGCGGCACGTCTCGCCATCCGGTGCGCCCAGCGGGGCGCTGCCTCCTAGCGTGTTTCGACCGGAAAGGCATCGCCCCGATGGCCTCGCTGATCCGTCTCCATCTGGATCTCATGTCGCGGGCGGACAGCGCTCAACCGACTTGAGCCTAGAAGACCGAGCAGCAAGTGCGGTTGGTCCTGCGATGCTCGGTAGGGCGGTAGCGGCTAGTTCGACCGGTAGAGCTGTTCCCGTGTCATACCGTTCTGAGGGCTCAAAAAGGTACTGAACATGTGAAAATACTAGATGGTGATTGGCTAGTCGCCATTTGGTTGTTGCGACGTGGCGTGCTGTGCATGTAGAAATTACGGCGGTAGAGCGGTCTACCGGTAGATCTCTCCGCGTATTTGTCCATATGCTCTGACCGCATCGCGCGACTTGGATGTGTTACTGTAGCTCTTTAGGAGAACCTCCGAAGGGCCTAGGCTTGGTCGATAACCTGACAACTGCGACAAGAACAACGAGTTAATGTCCGGGCCCACCCGCATTAATATGTAGGAACCGAGGTCACCTCCGGTCACATGCATGCGTAGGTAGGGTATTCTTGATATTTAGGTTATTGGGTGGCCAGGAGTCTCAACGGACGTGCATGGAGTGACTCACCCGAATTTTGTGCATAATCGCTGCGACGTTCTTGTCATTGAGCGCTTTTAACACAAAAAGCGTAGGAAGGAGGCAGCAACTCCGTGGTTTGAATGAAGTACTCGCCGACCTGTTACGTAACAATCGTCGTGTTTTTTGGTGTCCTGTACTAGCAATGCTAAATTAGTAATGCAGGTACGTGCAATATTCGGTTGTCACCTCGCAAGTTTTCGCAATGGCGTCGAGAGCCAGTGAGCTTTTGCCGTATATCTTGATGGAGCCCGCGTCATGTTGAAGCTCGTATGCTCCGAGCCAGCCTTCATCGAAGAGTCTCTGGATGGGTCTAAAGGACCTCAACGTAGCTTTGTAGATTTGTGGGTGGGCATCCATCGCCAACTCTGGGGCATCGTCCTTGTACTTCATGCTGATTAGCCTGGCAACCGGCTGACACAGGCAGGACGTTTCGGCAACAACGCCCGGCACGTATCCCCAGATACCGAAGTCGGGATGCGGCATCTTCATGCCAGGGATGAGCTTCTTTGGGTCGAGGAGCATGGCCGAAGCTTGTTTGGCCCCTGGCCGTTTGACGTGCAGTCTTACGTGGACCATGTCATCAAGCCTCTGGTAGTCGTACTCCCCCATGTATGTTTCGACGACCCCAATCCTTGTGACCTCGCCCTCGTAGTCAGGAGACTTTATCATTGTGCTGGCATGAACACCCGATCCCTTCGTAGCAGCCAACTCCAGAACGAAGTACAGCTCCACCGCTCTACGGTCGTGGACAAGGCACCACTCGAGGTGGTCTTCCACCTTGTCCTTCACATTTTTCTTGATTTCAGGGCTCTTCGGTTTCGGTTTATTCTTCCATGGCTTCTTCCTTGGCTTCTTTGGAGCGGGCTCAGGGCTAGATGATTGATGCGGGGAGCAAGGAGGCTCAGCGGCGGGTTTCTGTGGCTCGGCCGGTTCGGGGCTCTTTTCGATTGTCCCAGCGCTTTGTCCAGTTGGCTCTGTCTCAGGCTATTATGCATGGTCACTTGGAGAGTTGGTGCTTGTGTTGAAGCAATCACGGGGCTGCTGGGGTGCACGGTTGGCTGCGGCTCCAGAACCGGTACGGAGGTGGTCCCGGGACCTGTCGATTCTCCAATTGGCGACCCGACATCATGCATCTGTACATCGGGCGATCTTCTCACTGCTTCCCTCTGCTCTTTCTCGGGTTCGGCCTCTGCTGAATTGGTACAGTCATAGACGAGCTCCGAGGGGACATGGCTGGCTACTAGAGTATGCCCCAACTCGCGCAGTTCTTTCGTGCAAGGCGTCTCGACATCATCAAAAGGCCCCGTCTGTTTGCAGCACAATTACAGTTACTCGCGGCTACTTCACGGGACTCAAGGTCACCTTCATTCGGAATGGGGGACGTACCTTGCGCATTTTCTCCTCTCTCGATACACCTGATTCATAGGTTGGTGAGGAGAATGGTCTCTGCAACCATCGCAATACCGTGTCATGGTGGTATTCAACCTGATTTTTAGCAACATCACGTCACATTCAGGTGCGATACTAGGAGTAGGACCGCACCTTTATATTCGCTTGGAGCCGCTCGACCGTAATTGCGGCCGGTTTCTTACCCTGCCTCTTTCCTTGCATAGGCATTGTCAGCATGCTAATTTAGGAACCGAGGTGACCTCGAGTCTCGTTGCATGTTGTCTGCGGCGAGAATACAAAGACTCTATTCACATTTTGGCAACTTCCTTAATGAATCCTTGACAAGGCGATACATTTGACATTGATACTGGGGTCACCTCCGTTCTCACCTTATAGTACTTTACACAGTAGTCAAGCAATCCTAAATGCAGAACCGCAGATCGAACCGATATCGAATAACTTGAAGTACCGTACAGGTCGCGAGGCGGAGGGTGCTTTAGCTCTAAGCACAGAACAATACTACTAGTACCTAGCGCTATACCTCTTCTGGGTTGGCGTTCCCGCCCTCCGCCTCCAACGCTGGTTCCCCTGAGTGCTCATCGGAGCCGACTTCCTGCGATTATCGATAATTCGAATAAATTGTGTCATGTGTCATCCCTCTCCCCGGCGGGGATAGACGAGAGAGTCATTGCAGTCCTACTTACACGCATGGCACTCTGCAGCACGGCGTTGCACATGCAGCGCCGCCGTGCTGCAAGAAACATAGTAAAACATATATACAATACAAGCTGCAGCGCGGCAAGCCCGCAGCAGTAATGACTGGACTGATGTTGCGCAGCAGGGCACTCTGCAGCACGGCGTCACACATACAACGCTGCCGTGCTGCAAGAAACATCAATAGAATGCAGGTTGCAGTGCGGCAATGCCGGCCGCAGTCAGAGGGGACTGCTGCTGCGCGGCAGTACACTCTGCAGCACGGCGTCGCACATACAGCGCTGCCATGCTGCAAGAAACATCAATACAATGCAGGTTGCAGTGCGGCAATGCCGGCAGCAATCAGAGAGGACTGCTGCTGCGCGGCAGTGCACTCTGCAGCACGGCGTTGCACATACAGCGCTGCCGTGCTGCAAGAAACATTAATACAATACAGGCTGCAGTGCGGCAATGCCAGCAGCAGTCAGAGGGGACCGCTGCTGCGCGGCAGTGCACTCTGCAGCACGGCGTCGCACATACAACGCCGCCGTGCTGCAAGAAACATAATTCAACAGATATACAATACAGGCAGCAGCGCGGCAAGCCGGCAGCAGTACTGACTGGACTGATGCTGCGCGGCAGTGCACTCTGCAGCACGGCGTCGCACATACAGCGCTGTCGTGCTGCAAGTAACATCAATACAATACAGGCTGCAGTGCGGCAATGCCAGCAGCAGTCAGAGGGGACCGCTGCTGCGCGGCAGTGCACTCCGCAGCACGGCGTTGCACATACAGCGCCGCCGTGCTGCAAGAAACATAATTCAACAGATATACAATACAGGCAGCAGCGCGGCAAGCCGGCAGCATGAATGACTGGACTGATGGTGCGCGGCAGTGCACTCTGCAGCACGGCGCCGCACATACAACGCCGCCGTGCTGCAAGAAACATAATTAAACAGATATACAATACAGGCAGCAGCGCGGCAAGCCGGCAGCAGTAATGACTGGACTGATGCTGCGCGGCAGTGCACTCTGCAGCACGGCGTTGCACATACAGCGCTGTCGTGCTGCAAGTAACATCAATACAATACAGGCTGCAGTGCGGCAATGCCAGCAGCAGTCAGAGGGGACTGCTGCTGCGCGGCAGTGCACTCTGCAGCACGGCGTTGCACATACAGCGCCGCCGTGCTGCAAGAAACATAATAAAACAGATATACAATACAGGCTGCAGCGCGGCAAGCCGGCAGCAGTAATGACTGGACTGATGTTGCGCAGCAGGGCACTCTGCAGCACGGCGTTGCACATACAGTGCCGCCATGCTGCAAGACACAGAAATAGAGTACAAGCTGCAGCGCGGCAATGCCGGCAGCAGTCAGAGGGGACTGCTGCTGCGCGGCAGTACACTCTGCAGCACGGCGTCGCACATACAACGCTGCCGTGCTGCAAGTAACATCAATAGAATGCAGGTTGCAGTGCGGCAATGCCGGCAGCAGTCAGAGGGGACCGCTGCTGCGCGGCAGTACACTCTGCAGCACGGCGTTGCACGTACAGCTTTACACCTTAAACCACATCCAAAACCGTAGAGTCCGATCTGATATCAACATCTACTACAGCACAGCTAGCGAGAAGGGCGATCGTTTCCCACTCGAAAAAGCCCGAGCAATAATGATAGTACTTAGCCCTTTACCTTTTCTGCGTCGGCACGCTCGCCCACTGCCTTGGCTGCAAGAGCATCCACCTCCGGCGCTGGTTCCTCGGGGTTGCCCTCTGCCTCCTGTCCGTAGTGGCAAAGTGCGTGCGTGCAAATCGGCGAGGTGAATTAGGTGCGACGGGATGTGTGGCGGGGGCCGCGGCCGCGGCCCGCAGCGCGAGGCGCCGCGAGGAGAGGGATGAGGGATAACGCGCGACTCGCGTTATACACATCCGGCGAGCGGGCGGCCAGCGTGACAGGCGGGCAAGCAGAACGAGCCGTGGAGGCCGCGGACGTGCCCTAACGTCAGCAAGGCGGTGGTGTGGCGCGTGGTTTTAGGGTTGGCGCGCGGGTGGGGGGTGGGGTCGGGGGGGGGAGGGGGCGCACCTCAATAAGTCAACAACGGATGTTGCTAGAGCCGCGAGGTTTGCGGTCTTGCCCGCCATGCCTTTGGCAACGCCTGCAGTCCCGCTTCGCTTGCTTGGTTCTTGCCATTCACGGCAACTCCGCGGGCAGGGTGTCGTGGAGCAGGACTCGGGGTGGTGGAGGGGGAAGGGGTGACTGTGCACGTCGCGTGATGCTGCGCCAGATACAGGCGCGTGGCGTAGCGGCTCGGTGGCGGCGCGCGCGTAGTGGGAGGCAATATTCTCAGTACTTTACGCTTTACACACGCATGGCGCATGCCGGTTGGATATCGCCGTATTATGCAGTACTTTCGTATTGTCCATGCCGCTTATGTGGTAATCAACATACCGCCTTGTAGCAGTACATATTGCCGTGTATCTTGTAGGTCAGACAGTCGAATATATCCCGCAATTATATCCTATATACGATGTATTGAAAACATGTCACCGGATAAATCCGGAATCATGGTGACCTCCGTCCCTTGACCAGCCCTGGAACCGAGGTCAACTTGCCTTTTCTTATGATCGGGACCATTAATCCTAAGCAAGCTGCGCCCGCCTGCCGCGAGTTGCCTGCCCAGCTGCGAATAGCGGTCAACCTAAATATATTTTACCTTGACCATGCCGCGCTGCCCAGCCTTGAAAAGCGGTCAAGCAGTAAACTCTATCCTTGAGTATGCCACATGTATGCGCGGCCTGGTCAAGCTAAAGATATTATCAAGCAACGCTTGACCAGGCTGCGCATGCAGGTCTCCTCGACCACAGAAATCCTCATCAACCCCCCCCCCCCCCCCCCCCCCCCGCCAACTACGCCTTGGGATATAATAATAGTATGGCCGAGGGTGCCACCGAATCCATCGCCTGCAACGCGCCCGATGTAAGTCTCGTCCAACCGTCGAATACCGCCTTCAACTCTCGCGGTCGGAAGCCGCAAAAGCCTCGACCGAAGAGGGACACCCCACCCAAGATCCGCCCGCGAGTTAATGCGCGCACGTCCCCCCGCTTGATCCTCGCGGAGGCGGAGCCCGCCTCTCCCGATGGCACCACGCGCCCCATGGTGCGTTGCAAGTCCAAATGTTGCATCGCCAAGCTCCTTCGCTGCGGCAAGTTATCGACCGGGCATGACCCTCCCTCGCCTCCGCCTCCGACATCCCCGAGCAACCCCGCCTGCCCACCCTCCGGTAACGGCCTTGACTTTGTGAGTGCGGTGGCTTTGACTCGGCGTGCCATCCATGGCAACGGCCAGACGGCATCGTGGGAGGACCCGGCAAAGAGGGTCAACGGTGCTTCAAGCCTGGCGAGAAGTCGTGCACTGTTACCACCGGCTACGAATATGCGAGCACCAACGCCGAGGGTTGGGACAACCGGCCGGCGCAGGAGTGGTGGTGGTTTACTGAGTAGAGCGGCAGCTCCGTCCGGGTGGGTCCCACCGCCCATGCCTGACCTGCTGACTTTAGCGGACCTCACCTATGACCTTTAGTACGCTCAATACTTTTTCACATGTATAACGTCGGTCCGTCCCAACCGCGTTGCCATGCCCACTATATATATACTGACCTCGCCTCTAGCGCACGATTGCGAACCTGCCGGCGATCACTTTGACCGATAGATTGTAGCCCGCCCCCGCTGGCAACGCCTAGGATGCCGCCTCGAGCGCGACCCATCATGTCGCTAGACTGCAGTAACACCGGCGTTTGCATTAAATGTTTGACTGTTGACCTGTATCCCGATAGGTGTGCAAGGAGGCATGGATGTTCATCCACAAGTAAAGTCGGCTTTCTGCGGCTCCCACTGTGAGATTCAGATGTGACGCAAGTGTGCCCCACTGGTGACGAACGACGACATACGGGGACAATACGGGACGGACGAGGGACGTGGATTTCATACCGAGTAGCGACGACTATCGCGCGCGACTTGTAAAGTACTATATGAATTTCTCGTTTCGATAATTTCATCAAATTGATATGCCCACGCGGGCTCGCCTGTCGCGCGCCGACGCGGAGTACCCGGGCTAAGTACAGGCGGCTGCACGTACTCGCTGCACATCGCTGCACATCGCTGACCCCGCGGTGTGCGGCGATGTGCGGCACGACGGGCGGAGGTGTGGGCGGATGTAGGTGGTACGGTAGGTGGTAGGCGGTAGGTGGTGTTCGTAGGTGCGCGTTTTAATGCAGCCGCCCTAACTGATGATGATTGTGTAACGCCCCATCACGCGCATGAAGTACGGGGTCGCCTGGCGGTCACCGCCGCTCACCGCTGAACCAAGCGCGGACAGCCGCGCACTCGCATTTGTGCTCCCTGCCGGTGGTGGGCTACATCCACCCCAACTCTCAACCCCCCCCCCCCCCCCCCCCCCCCCCCCGCGCGCGCGCGCGGCAGCAGGCATGCCGGGAGAGGGATGGATATCGAGTGTGTCGAAGAATGGCGTGTACACATGCAAGCACTGCCACGGCATCGTGACGGGCAGTAGTGAAAGGACGGCGCGAGAGCGGCACTTCCGGAAATACCCGAACTGTAGCCACTCGTTGAAGCGTGCGGCTAAGTTGCACCGCAAGGCCGCCTTATTACAAGCAGCAGCAGCAGGGCGGCAGCAGCAGCAGCAGCAGCGGCGGCAGCGGCGGCAGCAGGAGTAGCTGCAGCCGTCGGAAACGGCCTGCCGGCGCCGGTCTCGGAGGACGATGTGATGGGTGTGGGGGAGGACCCCGTTGGCGAAGACGGTATGGACATCGACGCGCCTGCGTGGCCGCCGGCGGACGTGGAAGCTGCCGATGAGGGCGTGATACGGAAAGGCGATCCCGGTGACTTCTACATGAAGGTCATCGCCAAGAAGTTCCGGGGAGTATGGCACAACGGCGTGATAACCGGCGTCGTTACCGAGTGGGTGTTGGAGGACTACGGCGGGGCGACCCAGTGGCGCGCTGTTTTCGAGGACGGTGACATTGTGGACCTTCTGCGTTCAGAGGTGAGTGGGCCCGGCCTGCGTGCTGGTGGCACCACTCAACTGCGGTTGTATGGAATCACACGCACCCGCCCGGTCGGCGTGGCAGGTTGTGGAGGCTATGGCGGCTGCCCAGGAGCACCCCCCTGTGGATGCGGACGGGGATGCTCGCTTGGTAACCGTCCATGAAGGCGATGACTTGTCCAGTGAATCACGCACCTTGCCCGGCGTGCGTTCAACACAACCCGGCTGGCGGAGGCCAAGCAGAACACTGGCTGCCATGGCGTGTGCCATGTGCATGTGGTCCTGGGCTATGTCAGCATGGTCAACTTCTCCCCCCGCGCCGTTCCACCTGGTTTTTTTTGGCTTGGGAAGGGACTTCTGGAGGAAATTTGTCACCGTGCAGGGCCACATTGGATTCCGAGCTATGAAGCAGGAAGACCGGCGCCAGGCTTTAGTCCCGATACCCAGCAACTTTGGACGCGGGTTGCGCCCTTCATTTGCGGTGTCCAAGAAGTCGAAAGGTAACCCCCCCCCCCCCCCCCCCCCCGGGCGTGGGCGTGGGCGTGGGCGTGACGGCATTCCCCTCCATGACTGCATGGTCAGGCAAGGTGACGGTGCAGTCCGGCTGGGTCATGGAGGACTGCTTGCACCACATGGAAACGTTTTCCATTCTTAACGCCGGTCCGTTGTTCGAGGAGGCCCGGGTGAAGGCGATCATGACCGAGAAGGAGCTCGCGTCCCCGGCGGTGGTGCGTTCGGTGTCGCGACTGGCGGTGCTTGGGCACATGTACAAGCGCCTGCAGGAGCTGCGTGGTTCGTCACGCGGTGGGGGTTGCAGAATGTGGTGACGGAGGAGGACGGCCCCGAGCGCAAGGCGCAGGTGGACGCGCTCACTAGGGAGGGGAGGACTCGATACCCAGCGCGGCGCCAAGGCGCGGCGGCCGGGGCAGCGCGGCGCCAAGGCGCGGCGGCCGGGGCAGCGCGGCGCCAAGGCGCGGCGGCCGGGGCAGCGCGGCGCCAAGGCGCGGCGGCCTGGGCAGCGCAGCGCCAAGGCGAGTGGGATGGGCGGGGCAGCAGTTGCTACCGAGTGAGGCGTAGCATCGTTTGCAATAGCAACGCAGCCTTTCCGGTTGCATAGTGTGACACCGCCTGGATGTAACCCATCAGTACGCGCAAAGTGCAAATGTTACACGTCCGTGTGCCCCACCCAATGACATTGCGCCCGACCTCACTGACGGCGTGTCTCGCTCTCCTTCATCTCCTGGGCCGTCCGCCGCCTCACCCTGCGCACCCTACCAGCCGCGCGTGCCTCCTCGGAAGCCTCACACACGGCGGCGCGACTCGCGCCGTGGAACGCGCCCCTGACATGGCGGAACTCCGCCCTCACCGTGGCCGTGGTCGAGCAGGGGACTGCCCGCTAATGGGTCGCCATGCATGGGTACTTGCACTGTGAGATTCAGATGTGACATACAGGTGACGAAGCACTACTACTAGCGACTATTATTTATCCGTGAAGGCTGCTGCTGGTGGCGGCACGTCCATCCAGTTACGTGCGAGTACATCCGGCGTTATTGCCGGCGGGCGATAAATCCTTTTTGTCATCATTCTGGCAGTCGTACTAGCCCGGTGAAGCGTACATGGCACTGACGTACAAGGTACAAGGTTGTCCGTGTAGTACCGGGTAGTACGCGATATATTTATTACGCCGGTACCGGGGATGTAGTACCCGGTACCCGGTACCCGGGCACGAACCCTAGTCGTCCTGTGGATAACTACGACTATTAGTACATGGGAGCGCAAATCGCAGCCGTACGTACTTGGTAACACTGGGGAATTTGCAGTACTAGTACTGCTGATCGGGCCTGCCAGCCGTCCGATCAAAGGTCATCAGATGGGCGGTTTGGCTGCCATGTTTTGCCAAAGAGTGCTCACGTTACATAAATATTCGCGAGGGGGAGGGCGGGGGCAGGCAGCGGTTTGCCGAAGAATGATTGAATTACAATATTCGCGACAGCTGCCATCGGGGGATGTGGCCCGGGGGGGGGGGGGGGGGGGGGCGGGGGGACCACGCCCGCCCCGCCCCCCCCCCGCCCCCCCTCGCCGCCAGCCGCTCCCGCCTGGGGGGGGGGGGGGGGGGGGTAAAGGGGGCGGGGGCTACTGCTTGTTCTTGTTCTTGCGTGCCCGGGGGACCCTCCGCTTCGACGATCTCGCTGCCTCCGCCTCCGCCTCCGCCTCCGCCTCCGCCTGCGCCTCCGACTCCGCCTCCGACTCCGCGACCGTCAGTTTCTTACCTCGGCGTTTCTTCACTGGCCTCTTCCGCTTCTTGTCATCCGTCAGTGTCTTCACCACCCCGGGAGGCTGTGCCGTCGACGACGCCGCCATGAGCTTCCTTACCTTGGCGTCGGGACGCCCCCTGTGCCCAGACACCCACAACAAGCCACAATCGTTTCGCCTTTAAGCGGCTGAGGATGCGGCCTCCTCGGCCACCACGAGTTGCGCCGCTGGCACTGTGGAAGCCTTGGCGTTGAGGTGGGCCTTACGGCGCTCCCGGACGAACCTGCGCGCGGCACAAGTTAGCCACGAGTGGGTGCGTGCTAATGCGGAGGATGGAGTGTTTTGTTGCGCGCCCACCTTGTCACGGGTTTCCTCATGTCTTTCTCGTCCTCCTCGATGCCGGCGGCGCGGACACGCGAGACAACAAGGCTCGCCGCCCACTTTTGCCCGGGGGGGCGAGGTCGGCCATGGCGCTGTGAGCGGTGAAGGGGGGGGGGGGGGGGGGGGGGGCGGCCGAGGTGGAGAAACTAACACCCAGTCGACGACCGCCTTCCGCAGCAGTCAACGACACATCGGAGGCGAGGAGCAGCGCGCCACTACTATTTATATGCACGTATTGTCAAGAGCTAGTCGGTGCGGCATTGTGTCGGTGTAATTTCGCAATGTTTATTGTTGAAGTAGCACGGCGTAATGGATACGGCGAGTGAATCCGGGATAATGTGTGCGACGAATGTGCGCGCGCAGCGGTGTGCGGCGGTGTGCGGCGGTGTGCGGCGGTGTGCACCGATGTTAATATAGTGTGAATATTATATCGGCCGTAGACGATCAGGTCTGGCAGCACCGCCCGTGCTTGTAAATAAGCGACAATGGGTCTAGTCTCCCGCTAGTCTGTGCACCGCAAGTGCACTCCGCAAGCCTCGCCTCCATCCGCGTCGGAACCGGTAGTAAGTGTTGTTGTGTGCGCACATCGTGACAACATTAAACGGTGGCAATTGCAATTATTAGCGGTGGATAATGTGAAGGCGTTTTCGAAATCGACAGAGAATGAGGCGGTGCTGGCGGAGTGCATTGGCGGTGCACAGAATAGCGTGTTGCTGGGGTTTTGGCTGCATCGGACGCCGTATTCCCACCCATCCGGCACGGAATGTCCGGTTTTCACACGTTTGTGTGTTAATAAAGCAGTGTGAATATTACGCGTCTTTTACGCCGGGTGGATGGGCATCCGGCGTCCGATGCACCCCAATTATTTGCAGCACGCTACTCTACGCACCCCCAACGCACTCCGCAAGCCTCGCCTCCATCCGCGTCGGAACCGGTAGTAAGTGTTGTTGTGTGCGCACATCGTGACAACATTACACGGCAATTGCAATTAGCGGTGGACAATGTGAAGGCGTTTTCGAAATCGACAGAGAATGTGGCGGTGCTGGCGGAGTGCATTGGCGGTGCACAGAATAGCGTGTTGCTGGGGTTTTGGCTGCATCGGACGCCGTATTCCCACCCATCCGGCACGGAATGTCCGGTTTTCACACATTTGTGTGTTAATAAAGTGTGAATATTACGCGTCTTTTACGCCGGGTGGGTGGGCATCCGGCGTCCGATGCACCCCAATTATTTGCAGCACGCTACTCTACGCACCCCCAACGCACTCCGCAAGCCTCGCCTCCATCCGCGTCGGAACCGGTAGTAAGTGTTGTTGTGTGCGCACATCGTGACAACATTACACGGTGGCAATTGCAATTACCGGTGGGTAATGTGAAGGCGTTTTCGAAATCGACAGAGAATGAGGCGGTGCTGGCGGAGTGCATTGGCGGTGCACAGAATAGCGTGTTGCTGGGGTTTTGGCTGCATCGGACGCCGTATTCCCACCCATCCGGCACGGAATGTCCGGTTTTCACACATTTGCGTGTGAATATATATAGTGTGAATATTACGTAGGCGTCTTTTACGCTGGGTGGATGGGCATCCGGCGTCCGATGCACCCCGAATCTCACCAACACGCTACTCTACGCACCCCCAACGCATTCCGCCAGCCCCCCCTCTTTCCGCGCAGGTCCTACGTTCCATTGTATGTATATACATACGTACATGTATTGCTCCGAAACCAGCCCAAACTTTATGAGTGCACAAGTGTAAATGGGGGGGGGGGGGGGGGGGGGGTGGGGGGGGGGGATGTGGCGGCGGGGCATCCACTCACACATACCCCAGCGATGCATGACAAATATTACATGCCGTGGCGAGTCGGCGGGCCGACCCGGCGGGCCGACCCGGCGGGGGGGGGGGGGGGGGGGGGGGCGTCTATTCAACTACACGTGCGACAGTGTCGTTTCGTGGAGCAGTATATGTGCCCGGCCTCATTTATACCGCCCCCTACCTGCGCTGCATGGTCTACCCCTAAGAATTACTTAGCACAAACCGTCATTACTTAATAGGAACCTAGCACAGCCAGGCTTATATGCCCGCTTTCCCGATCAACTTCTACGCACTTTCCGTCCCTCAACCGCCGGACATGGGGGTTAAGCCGCCAGCCTCGGCAGTTGCTTAGCCAGACTTGGCATCCCGTACCGTGTCCATGGCTTCGCAGCTCTGCCGCTGGCACACGCCGAGTCCGGCGCTTGCTGCCGCGGGGTTGCGCACGCATGCACGCACGGTAATACGCCGCCGACGCCGCCACGCTTACTTCCACCACCTTCGCCAGCCGCAGCTTCGCACGCCTTTCCGCCGACATACGAAACGCACGAATCCCCCCCCGTCCCCGCGTCATGTATATTATATTCGAGGCGACTATGCGGGGCGCAGCACACGCCGCGGCGTGGGTCGGCGGAGCGACAGGCGGCGGGAGCCCTAATGGCCGGGCAGTATCCACACCCACACAGGCACCGCCGCTCACCTCCGACGCGGATGAACCGCCTCCCAAAGGAAACATGCCGGTTGGTGGTAAGCCCAGCAGGCGTGCGTGGGGTGCCGGCGCCGGTACTGGTGCGACGGAGCTGTCGCGTCAGGAACCGCACCGCATGTGGAGCAACACATGGCGGTGCCGGCCCCACCTATGTCTAGGGCCACCTCCTCACAACACCCCGCCACGACGGCGTCGGCCACCGCCGACGGCGCCGTTGCGGGGGGGGACGCCCTGCCAGGCGACGATGATGCGCCTGGTGCGCCGCGTCAGGAGGCAGAGGAGGCCGTGGTCGAGGCGACTGATCGGGCTGAGGGGGTTGTCGAGGCGAGCGAGGCTGCGCTCGCGCCACCCGCCCCGCAGCCACCTGCGGGACATGCCGACTTGCTCGTCGCCATGTTGACCGGAGCACTACGAGCAGTGGCGGGAGGCGGCCACATGCACTATCATGTGCGTGTCCTGGCCGGACGCCCGTCATGCGTGGACTGCGGCCAACGGACGGACTGGGAGTGTTGCTGCGACGGCACCCCGGCTTTGTGCGGCCCCAAGTACCCATGCATGGCGACCCATCAGCGGGCAGTCCCCTGCCCGACCACGGCCACGAAGAGGGCGGAGTTCCGCCATGTCAGGGACGCGTTCCACGACGCGACTCGCGCCGCCGTGTGTGAGGCTTCCGAGAAGGCACGCGCGGCTGGTAGGGTGCGCAGGGTGAGGCGGCGGACGGCCCAGGAGCTGAAGGAGAGCGAGACATGCCGTCAGTGAGGTCGGGCGCAATGTCATTGGGTGGGGCACACGGACGTGTAACACTTGCACTTTGCGCGTACTGCTGGGTTACATCCAGGCTGCGTCACACTATGCAACCGGAAAGGCTGCGTTGCTACTGCAAACAATGCGACGCCTCACTCTGTAGCAACCGCTGCCGCGCCTATCCCACAGCCGCTGCCCCCCCCCCCCCCCCCCCCCCCCCCCCCGCGCGGGATCCCCGCCATCAGCAGCTTGCACTTGCACTTTGCGCGTACTGCTGGGTTACATCCAGGCGGCGTCACACCGGAAAGGCTGCGTTGCCACTGCAAACGATGCTACGCCTCACTCGGTAGCAACCGCTGCCCCGCCCATCCCACTCGGGATGCTGAGAGCAGCTAAAGGGCACCGGGGGCGGGGCAAGAGGGAGCAGGGCCAATGATTGTGGAAGAGCGGGGACCCGCTTGCATGCCATCGTATTATATCTTGCACAATATCTGTTGCTGCACTCATATCTCACATCACTAGCTTAGCTATAGTGATTCCCCCCCCCCCCCCCCCCCCCCCCCGCACCGCGTACGCACAAGCCTGGGTATACGCATCAACTGCCCGCCGGGATGAGAAACTGGTATTGGTAGTGTGTCTGTGGGGTGGAGGGGGGGGGGCAAAAGAGCTGCCAATTGCTGCCAAGCTGGTGCGTTACATTGGGGCAGGCGCTGGGCAGACAATTGGGGCTCGCTTCAGAGCATTGTCTAGTGCCTATGCGGCTGCGCCGCCTCCGCCGCATGCAGACTCTGCGGGCTCACCAGCACCGCCACCTCAGTCATGCGGCCCTGCATCCCGCAGCCCGCCGCCGTCAGCCAGATCAGAGGTATCCAGAAGCCAGTGCTGGGGTTGTTGCGGCATGACCGCATAGTTTTCAGCGGCTGCCGTCCACAGCTTGTAATGCATCCCTTTCCGCCGATTCCGCTGTATGCGCTGTCTTGGCGCCGCGCTGCCCCGGCCGCCGCTGTCTTGGCGCCGCGCTGCCCCGGCCGCCGCTGTCTTGGCGCCGCGCTGCCCCGGCCGCCGCGCCTTGGCGCCGCGCTGCCCCGGCCGCCGCGCCTTGGCGCCGCGCTGCCCCGGCCGCCGCGCCTTGGCGCCGCGCTGCCCCGGCCGCCGCTGTCTTGGCGCCGCGCTGCCCCGGCCGCCGCTGTCTTGGCGCCGCGCTGCCCCGGCCGCCGCTGTCTTGGCGCCGCGCTGCCCCGGCCGCCGCTGTCTTGGCGCCGCGCTGCCCCGGCCGCCGCGCCTTGGCGCCGCGCTGCCCCGGCCGCCGCGCCTTGGCGCCGCGCTGCCCCGGCCGCCGCGCCTTGGCGCCGCGCTGCCCCGGCCGCCGCGCCTTGGCGCCGCGCTGCCCCGGCCGCCGCGCCTTGGCGCCGCGCTGCCCCGGCCGCCGCGCCTTGGCGCCGCGCTGCCCCGGCCGCCGCGCCTTGGCGCCGCGCTGCCCCGGCCGCCGCGCCTTGGCGCCGCGCTGCCCCGGCCGCCGCGCCTTGGCGCCGCGCTGCCCCGGCCGCCGCTGTCTTGGCGCCGCGCTGCCCCGGCCGCCGCTGTCTTGGCGCCGCGCTGCCCCGGCCGCCGCTGTCTTGGCGCCGCGCTGCCCCGGCCGCCGCTGTCTTGGCGCCGCGCTGCCCCGGCCGCCGCTGTCTTGGCGCCGCGCTGCCCCGGCCGCCGCTGTCTTGGCGCCGCGCTGCCCCGGCCGCCGCTGTCTTGGCGCCGCGCTGCCCCGGCCGCCGCTGTCTTGGCGCCGCGCTGCCCCGGCCGCCGCTGTCTTGGCGCCGCGCTGCCCCGGCCGCCGCGCCTTGGCGCCGCGCTGCCCCGGCCGCCGCGCCTTGGCGCCGCGCTGCCCCGGCCGCCGCGCCTTGGCGCCGCGCTGCCCCGGCCGCTGCGCCTTGGCGCCGCGCTGCCCCGGCCGCCGCGCCTTGGCGCCGCGCTGCCCCGGCCGCCGCGCCTTGGCGCCGCGCTGCCCCGGCCGCCGCGCCTTGGCGCCGCGCTGCCCCGGCCGCCGCGCCTTGGCGCCGCGCGGGGTATCGAGTCCTCCCCTCCCTAGTGAGCGCGTCCACCTGCGCCTTGCGCTCGGGGCCGTCCTCCTCCGTCACCACATTCTGCAACCCCCACCGCGTGACGAACCACGCAGCTCCTTGCATGCGCTTGTACATGTGCCCAAGCACCGCCTAGGGACGCGAAGCTCCTTCTCGGTCATGATCGCCTTCACCCGGGCCTCCTCGAGCAGCGGACCGGCGTTAAGAATGGAAAACGTTTCCATGTGGTGCAAGCAGTCCTCCATGACCCAGCCGGACTGCACCGTCACCTTGCCTGACCCTGCAGTCATGGAGGGGAATGCCGTCACGCCCACGCCCACGCCCACGCCCACGCCCGGGGGGGGGGGGGGGGGGGGGGTTACCTTTCGATTCTTGGACACTGCAAACGAAGGGCGCAACCCGCGTTCAAAGTTGCTGGGTATCGGGACTAAAGCCTGGCGCCGGTCTTCCTGCTTCATAGCTCGGAATCCAATGTGGCCCTGCACGGTGACAAATTTCCTCCATAAGTCCCTTCCCAAGCCAAAAAAAAACAGGTGGAACGGCGCGAGGGGGAAGAGGTTGATCATGCTGACATAGCCCAGGACCACATGCACATGGCACACGCCATGGCAGCCAGTGTTCTGCTTGGCCTCCGCCAGCCGGGTTGTGTTGAACGCACGCCGGGCAAGGTGCGTGATTCACTGGACAAGTCATCGCCTTGATGGACGGTTACCAAGCGAGCATCCCCGTCCGCATCCACAGGGGGGTGCTCCTGGGCAGCCGCCATAGCCTCCACAACCTGCCACGCCGAAGCGACCGGGCGGGTGCGTGTGATTCCATACAACCGCAGTTGAGTGGTGCCACCAGCACGCAGGCCGGGCCCACTCACCTCTGAACGCAGAAGGTCCACAATGTCACCGTCCTCGAAAACAGCGCGCCACTGGGTCGCCCCGCCGTAGTCCTCCAACACCCACTCGGTAACGACGCCGGTTATCACGCCGTAGTGCCATACTCCCCGGAACTTCTTGGCGATGACCTTCATGTAGAAGTCGCCGGGATCGCCTTTCCATATCACGCCCTCATCGCGGGTTCGACGCCCGCCGGCGGCCACGCAGGCGCGTCGATGTCCATACCGTCTTCGCCAACGGGGTCCTCCCCCACGCCCATCACATCGTCCACCTTCGAGCCGCCGTCGTCCGAGACCGGCGCCGGCGGGCCGTTTCCGACGGCTGCAACTACTCCTGCTGCCGCGCTTGTTGCTGCTGTTGCTGCTGCTGCTGCTGCCGCCCCTGCTGCTGCTGCTTGTGATAAGGCGGCCTTGCGGCGCAACTTAGCCGCACGCTTCAACGAGTGGCTACAGTTCGGGTATTTCCGGAAGTGCCGCTCTCGCGCCGTCCTTTCACTACTACCCGTCACGATGCCGTGGCAGTGCTTGCATGTGTACACGCCATCCTTCGACACACTCGCTATCCATCCCTTTGCCGGCATGCCTGCTGCCGCGCGCGGGGGGCGGGGGGGGGGGTTGAGAGTGGGGGTGGATGTAACCCACCACCGGCAGGCAACACAGATGCGAGTGCGCGGCTGTCCGCGCTTGATTCAACGGTGAGCGGCGGTGACCGTGAGGCGACCCCGTACTTCATGCGCGTGCTGGGGCGTTACACAATCATCAGCAGTTAGGGCGGCTGCATTAAAACGCGCACCTACGAACACCACCTACCGCCTACCACCTACCGTACCACCTACATCCGCCCACACCTCCGCCCGTCGTGCCGCACATCGCCGCACACCGCGGGGTCAGCGGTCAGCGATGTGCGGTCAGCGATGTGCGGCGATGTGCAATGAGTGCGTACATCCGCCTGTACTTAGCCCGGGTGCTCCGCGTCGGCGGGCGACACGCGAGCCCGCGTGCGCATATCAATTTGATGAAATTATGGAAACGAGAAATTCATATAGTACTTTACATGTCGCGCGCGATAGTCGTCGCTACTGGGTATGAAATCCACGTCCCTCGTCCGTCCCGTATCGTCCCCGTATGTCGTCGTTCGTCACCAGTAGGGCACATTTACGTCACATCTGAATCTCACAGTGTTGGGGCCGCACAAAGCCGGGGTGCCGTCGCAGCAACACTCCCAGTCCGTCCGTTGGCCGCAGTCCACGCATGACGGGCGTCCGGCCAGGACACGCACATGATAGTGCATGTGGCCGCCTCCCGCCACTGCTCGTAGTGCTCCGGTCAACATGGCGACGAGCAAGTCGGCATGTCCCGCAGGTGGCTGCGGGGCGGGTGGCGCGAGCGCAGCCTCGCTCGCCTCAACAACCCCCTCAGCCCGATCAGTCGCCTCGACCACGGCCTCCTCCGCCTCCTGACGCGGCGCAGCAGGCGCATCATCGTCGCCTGGCAGGGCGTCCCCCCCCCGCAACGGCGCCGTCGGCGGTGGCCGACGCCGTCGTGGCGGGGTGTTGTGAGGAGGTGGCCCTAGACATAGGTGGGGCCGGCACCGCCATGTGTTGCTCCACATGCGGTGCGGTTCCTGACGCGACAGCTCCGTCGCACCAGTACCGGCGCCGGCACCCCACGCCTGCTGGGCTTACCACCAACCGGCATGTTTCCTTTGGGAGGCGGTTCATCCGCGTCGGAGGTGAGCGGCGGTGCCTGTGTGGGTGTCGATACTGCCCGGCCATTAGGGCTCCCGCCGCATGCCGCTCCGCCGACCCACGCCGCGGCGTGTGCTGCGCCCCGCATAGTCGCCTCGAATGTATTATACATGACGCGGGGGGGGGGGGGGGGGGCGGGGGATTCGTGCGTTTCGTATGTCGGCGGAACGGCGTGCGAAGCTGCGGCTGACGAAGATGGTGGAAGTAAGCGTGGCGGCGTCGGCGGCGTATTACCGTGCGTGCATGCGTGCGCAACCCCGCGGCAGCAAGCGCCGGACTCGGCGTGTGCCGGCGGCAGAGCTGCGAAGCCATGGACACGGTACGGGATGCCAAGTCTGGCTAAGCAACTGCCGAGGCTGGCGGCTTAACCCCCATGTCCGGCGGTTGAGGGACGGAAAGTGCGTAGAAGTTGATCGGCAAAGCGGGCATATAAGCCTGGCTGTGCTAGGCTATTAAGTAATGGCGGTTTGTGCTAAGTAATTCGTAGGGGTGGACCATGCAGCGCAGGTTAGGGGCGGTATAAATGAGGCCGGGCACATATACTGCTCCACGAAACGACACTGTCGCACGTGTAGTTGAATAGACCCCCCCCCCCCCCCCCCCCCCCCCCCCACCCCCCGCCGGGTCGGCCCGCCGACCCGCCACGGCATGTAATATCTGTCATGCATCGCCGGGGTATGTGTGAGTGGATGCCCCGCCGCCACATCCCCCCCCCCCCATTTACACTTGTGCACTCATTAAGTTTGGGCTGGTTTCGGAGCAGTACATGTACGTATGTATATACATACAATGGAACGTAGGACCTGCGCGGAAAGAGGCGGGGCTGGCGGAGTGCGTTGGGGGTGCGTAGAGTAGCGTGTTGGTGAGATTCGGGGTGCATCGGACGCCGGATGCCCATCCACCCAGCGTAAAAGACGCGTAATATTCACATTATATTCACACGCAAATATGTGAAAACCGGACATTCCGTGCCGGATGGGTGGGAATACGGCGTCCGATGCAGCCAAAACCCCAGCAACACGCTATTCTATGCACCGCCAATGCACTCCGCCAGCACCGCCTCATTCTCTGTCGATTTCGAAAACGCCTTCACATTATCCACCGCTAATTGCAATTGCCACCGTGTAATGTTGTCACGATGTGCGCACACAACAACACTTACTATCGGTTCCGACGCGGATGGAGGCGGGGCTTGCGGAGTGCGTTGGGGGTGCGTAGAGTAGCGTGCTGCAAATAATTGGGGTGCATCGGACGCCGGATGCCCATCCACCCGGCGTAAAAGACGCGTAATATTCACACTATGTTAACACACAAATGTGTGAAAACCGGACATTCCGTGCCGGATGGATGGGAATACGGCGTCTGATGCAGCCAAAACCCCAGGAACACGCTATTCTATGCACCGCCAATGCACTCCATCCGCAACCCCCGCCTCATTCCCAGTCGTACTCGCTTGTGCACACTCACGGAATGCTTGCACTGCTCCGAAACCACTGTCACATAACCCGGTCATTGGGTACCGATTGCGGCGCATGCACGGCTAGATATTTGTTTACATAAACCGGGGGGGGGGAGGGGGGGGGGGGGACACAGTGTCCCGCTACTCACCATGCATTGGATTAGGGCGACGATTGCAAACAAGACGAGGAGGCGCGAATGAACTGCTCCGAAACCACGCGATGTGCCCGGTGACCTCCATATCCAGCACGTCCACCGATGCAAGTAATAAGGACAAGACCCCCCCCCCCCCACCCGCCAAAGTGGGGGAAGTGTAGGAGTACAACCGGAGCATGACGTGATCCATTGTCGCTTATTTACAAGCACGGGCGGTGCTGCCAGACCCGATCGTCTACGGCCGATATAATATTCACACTATATTAACATCGGTGCACACCTCCGCACACCGCCGCACAACGCTGCGCGCGCACATTCGTCGCGCACATATACGCACGCCCTACCGCACATATTATCCCGGATTCACTCGGTGAAACCGCGTATTCATTACGCCGTGCTACTTCAACAATAAACATTGCGAAATTACACCGACACAATGCCGCACCGACTAGCTCTTGACAATACGTGCATGTAAATAGTAGTGGCGCGCTGCTCCCCGCTTCCGATGTGTCGTTGACTGCTGCGGAAGGCGGTCGTCGACTGGGTGTTAGTTTCTCCACCTCGGCCGCCCCCCCCCCCCTTCACCGCTCACAGCGCCATGGCAGATCTCGCCCCCCGGGCAAAAGTGGGCGGCGAGCCTTGTTGTCTCGCGTGTCCGCGCCGCCGGCATCGAGGAGGACGAGAAAGACATGAGGAAACGCGTGACAAGGTGGGCGCGCAACAAAACACTCCACCCTCCACATTAGCACGCACCCACTCGTGGCTAACTTGTGCCGCGCGCAGGTTCGTCCGGGAGCGCCGTAAGGCCCGCCTCAACGCCAAGGCTTCCACAGTGCCAGCGGCGCAACTCGTGGTGGCCGAGGAGGCCGCATCCTCAGCCGCTTAAAGGCGAAACGATTGTGGCTTGTTGTGGGCGTCTGGGCACAGGGGGCGTCCCGACGCCAAGGTAAGGAAGCTCATGGCGGCGTCGTCGACGGCACAGCCTCCCGGGGTGGTGAAGACACCGACGGATGACAAGAAGCGGAAGAGGCCAGTGAAGAAGCGCCGAGGTAAGAAACTGACGGTCGCGGAGTCGGAGTCGGAGGCGGAGGCGGAGGCGGAGGCGGAGGCAGCGAGATCGTCGAAGCGGAGGGTCCTCCGGGCACGCAAGAACAAGAACAAGCAGTAGCCCCCGCCCCCTTACCCCCCTCCCCTCACTCCCCCGGCGGGAGCGGCGGGCGGCGGGGGGGGGGGGGGGGGGGGGGGGGGGGGGACCACGCCCGCCCGCCTCGCCCCCCCCCCCCCCCCCCCCCCCCGCCCCCCGCCCCCCGCCACATGCCCCGACGGCAGCTGTCGCGAATATTGTAATTCAATCATTCTTCGGCAAACCGCTGCCTGCCCCCGCCCTGCCCCTCGCGAATATTTATGTAACGTGAGCACTCTTTGGCAAAACATGGCAGCCAAACCGCCCATCTGATGACCTTTGATCGGACGGCTGGCAGGCCCGTTCAGCGGTACTAGCTATAATGTACACAAAATTCCCCAGTGTTACCAAATACGTATGGCTGCGATTTGCGCTCCCATGTACTAATAGTCGTAGTTATCCACAGGACGACTCGTCATCGCGCCCGGATTCGTACTAGATACCCGGTACCGGCTTAATAGATATATCGCGTACTACCCGGTACTACACGGACAACCTTGTACCTTATACGTCAGTGCCATGTAACACTTCACCGGGCTAGTACGACTACCAGAATGATGACAAAAAGGATTTATCGCCCGCCGGCAATAACGCCGGATGTACTCGCACGTAACTGGATGGACGTGCCGCCACGAGCAGCAGCCTTCACGGATAAATAATAGTCGCTAGT
The DNA here is from genome assembly GCA_006384855.1 of Tetraselmis striata. Lineage (NCBI taxonomy): Eukaryota > Viridiplantae > Chlorophyta > Chlorodendrophyceae > Chlorodendrales > Chlorodendraceae > Tetraselmis > Tetraselmis striata. Next base: position 166,778 of record VCJN01001897.1, read on the forward strand.
AGTAGTGCTTCGTAACCCGTATGTCACATTTGAATCTCACAGTGTCCGCAGGATCACGGCGGAGGTGGATGGCCTAGTCAACCCAGGCTGCTCGCGCAACGCACCCCCCGTGTACCACATTGCGTCGCGGACATCCACGCGTGCTTGGCTGAAAGACTACTTCGACCCGAAGCACGGCATGACCGAGAGATCCCCAACCCTTCCTCGGACCGGGAGGAGTGGCATCTTCCAGCTTGGGCGAACAAAGCCAAGGTCTACGGGACGTACATGGACGACGACACCTACTGGCAGGCCACAATCCCGTTTCGTGTGTACCTTTTTGAACCGAGGTGACCTCGAGTCCGACATACTGAGACTCATGCACGGAAACAACAAAACTGGACGATATTACAGTTATTATTTACGGACGATAAACAAAACCGGGGTCACCTTGATGCACCTTGTGATGATACACCCTTCTCCGAGATAAATAGTATTAGTTTGTCATAACATGTACATGCGATCGAACCGAGGTGACCTCGAGTCCATTTCGTTGGACATGCTATACCAACGCGACCACGCGTGTTAGCATTCATTCGGAAGGCATTCACTCGGAAGGCTCGTGTCTAGTACTTTGTTTGACATACCCTGTCTCGTGCATTTGTATGAAGCAAGGTGACCTCGATTCCGGGGCATGTGGCTCGAGCACCTACCTGAGCGAATCTGTGGTACGGAAAGTACCAACGAAACGTTAAAACCTGACACGCCTGATGGTGATTGTCGATGCGCGCAGATGCGAAGCGCGTCTCCCTATCAGTGTTCAAACGCATATGGATCAAGTACTTTCCCCACATCAAGACACCGGCCTAGGACCGTTTCATTAAATGCGGAATCTGCGTGGCATGCACTGAGCTGATCCGGACTTCCGACTGCCCCGTTATATTAGTCAGCAACAGCAAGGAAAAACAAGAGAGACAAGCACTAGGAGCGCGTGACTACTGAGCGCCTCCATGTGGAGGCAGCCATCCTGGAGTCCCGCCGGCAACCCGATATGCTATTCTGTGAGATCGACGGCATGGACTCCTCGAAGACTCTACTACCCTACTCCGCGACTTGGTCCAAAGACGTCGTCAAAGACAAGCTCTTGAAAGTTCATCTGACATGCGTAAAGTACAACGGCATGCGTCATGACGACGTGTACACCTTCACTAATATCTTTCCTCATGAGAGCTCAAGCACAATCACGGTTATGTGGCTGACGATCTTTAAGGACTAGGAGCGTCGCAGGTTTGGAGCGGGATCGGAGCCGCTCCGCAAGGTGCATTTCCAGGTTGACAACACTTGCCGAGAGAACAAGAACCGACACGTGATGTGCTTCGCGGAGTGGCTTGTAGCCACAGGCGTGGTCGAGGAAGTCGTGCTATCCTCCCTCCCCGTAGGGTAAGTGCTCAACCGTGGAATCGAGGTCACCCCCGTTCTTGTGCGCCCCCGGCTGGGCTGACTTGTAGCGCCTCCACTCAATCCATATAGACTGTCCTGCAGGCATACCCACGAGCGTGTAGACCAAGTCTTCAGCAAATTCTCGCGGCGGCTCGGGGGGCACTCCGCCAAGACCCTCCCAAAGCTCTTCCGAGAGCTGAGACAGGCATTCACTCCAGTGTGCAACTTTGAGATTCTCGAAGGTGTCATCGAATGGACGGAGTTTCTCGGCGGCGCTCTCTTGACAAAGGGCATGGTCCTCAGCATCTCACAGGCCTACCTGTTCTCAGTGAGGAAGCCAGAGAAGCCCATCGACCATGCCGTCCAGGCGGAAATCTTCCTGTCCCTGTGGTCGGACACGGATGTCCACGGCCCGGAGCATTCAATGAAGTACATGCACGAAGGTAAGCCGTCCTAGCTGCATGGCCGCCCCATTTTCCACTCGCACAAAGACGGGCGGGGCAAAACAGTTCCTCTCGGCGAGGTCGAGGCCGAGAAGCGATTTGATGACATGGAGAGCCACATTCTCTTTTTGGCGGCGAAGTTCGACTTATGTGCCGACAACATTGAGGAGTGGGTGCACATACACCGTGGGGGAACTGCGGGAGAAGCAGTGGGAGTAGGAGTCGCGTCCGTTCGACAAGTTTTGGCCTGGACACGCTGAAGAACTACATTATATTGGCTCCGAAACCGCCCTCCGTGCCCGGCACGAGGAGCTGCGGCCGACACGAGCACTGCCGCGCAACCCGAAGCCGGCCCCTCTGCCCACAACGCCCGGAACGCGGCGGAGCTGCCCCACAAGTCCACAACGCCGAGGCCGCCGTAGGACGTATGATTGAGGTCATGGTGGGTCTCAAGCGGCTAGAGTGGAATCCCGTAATTACCATCGGACCTTGGAAAACCAACGAGGACTCCATCAAGCAGTTTTTCGACGCTAGCCAAGGCAACTTGGTGATTATGGACATGTCCGAACACCACGAGAACATCACCGAGGCCGAGCGCCTCGACCTTCTCGGCGATTGGGAGGCTACACGATCCGTGGGCAAGATCCAATCGGACCTGGAGAACCCCGACGAGAGCAAGAGGTAGCTGAAACTGGTGTCGTACGAGCCATGGGTCCCAGACCGTAGCGGCAACCCCGAGATCCCTGTATGGCTTGCGGTGGACATCGCGCGCATCGAAGGCCGCCCCGTTCCCGCCCGACACCAGCTGGGAGGTTGCGCAGACGATGTCTTGGCGTCCAGTGGCGGCCTTGCCCATGCGTACGTACGATCGATACTACAGACACCTTGGCGGCGTCGCGTCGTCGTCCTTCACGACAAACTTCATGGGCACCAGCGTCCCCGCGGTGTCACTGCTCGGCAAGACTTTCGGCGGTAGCGAGAAGGTATTAGAACAATGGGAGCCGTGGAACGACCTTTTGATCGTCATGCAGTTCCAGGGCTAGGAGCGAGTCGACGGTGTGTACTTGCCTCACGACAGCCTCGATCATGTGAGGCTCCACCTATAGTATATCGAGTTGAAGACTTTCCTTACGGCCTTCCAGAACAACGATGAATCCCATGAAGATTGAGGCGGGGCGCAAGATGCGCTTGGTGCAAGCGTCTCTCTCCAAGGCCGCAAGCGAGCCAGCGAGCTCGCGGAGATGGATGTCGACCCTAACGCTCAAGTGGCCCGACTCCATTGCGCGGACCTATTTGATCTCGACTACCACCACCACTAGGTAGCATCTAGCTATTGCAACTGGCAGCTACCCCCCCCCCCCCCCCCCTTATAGCCCCCTTTAAGTCACATATATTTCGAATAGCACCGGCGGACGCATTCTGCGCTAAGTGTTGTTGCCGACGGCCTTTCTGTGGCCCGAAACATATGGTTTAGGTGCATCACAATGTGTTGCATGCCGAGTGCAATCCAATACACGCATATGCGTGTCTTTTGCGAGGGTTTCGCCAACTACCCGCCACCTCTGATCCGCAATTCCCATATCGTAGGTTGGACCGACCTATAAAGAAAATTGACTTAGTATTGGCGGCGCCAACATGCGCTACCAGGACTACGAGTATTAGTTTAAAAGCCCCCCGTAGGGCTCCCCGGTCGTCGCAAGATCCAAGGACCCGCCACAACCGGCCACCTCGCTCAGCCCCCTGCCGCACCCAGCCGGGTACGGGTCTTAGGGGTTACCAGCGCCCACCACGTGGAGGTAGGGATGGTGCCGCCGGGCCTGCCGCACCCATGATCCTCCGCTCATGGTGGGCCGCTGCCTGGCGACGGGCGCCGCGGTGGTGGAAGCTGTGTTGCGAGTCGAGAAGGGCGACACTTCGCTTCATTACATATTGCATGCCGGGCGGCGGCTGTGGGCGCGCGCGCAAAGTGTATGCGGGAAAACATGATTACGCACGCAGCTGCTGCCGGGTTGCATGAGCCCAAGCCCTTCGCCCGTCCTGCCCACGGTGCGAGAGCAGCCCTGGGGCGGCTCGAACGTGTGTATGAGCCGGAACGAGTGAGCATAGGGACGAGTGTTACAAACGCGCGCGTACGCGTGCTTAAAAAGTACGGGTATTTGCCGATTACGTACGTTGTGATTGCGATACTTGCGACCAGCGAGGCCAGCCGCAAATTTTCGAGCCGCAAATCCGCCAGTTTACGATTACGGCTCAATACTAATACAACTCTGTGTGAAGCGATTACGACTACTCGCGAGCCGCAACCGTAAATTCGTACCGGGTACCCGTACGATTATTTGCGGTAACGGCCGAAAATGGAATGTAGCCTTAGGCATAGAAACGGTGTGCGACATTTATTAATACAACTGAATCAATTTCTGTCTTGACAAGCCGGTCGGCAGCATCAGGGATGACGCATGCCCCTGACCAAACTGCATAAGGTCCGCTTTGATAAACGCGCGAACGGCGGGGCCTCTATATGCCACGAGGCAGTACTAGTACAATTTTGCATCAATGGTAAGGTGCACTACACGTGATGAGTCATCCAGGGGTTTACGCTCGGACAAGGGCGCCAACCAGTACTCGCCAGCCCGGTCACAGAAACCCGTGGATGGTCACGTGGCCGCGCCGTATATGCGCACATCCCGCCCGCCGTTATTCTTACCCGGAAGTCGCAGCTTGCTCTAGCGTTGCGCTCCACCGGCCATAGTCAAGCAGCGATGCCGCTCGACCGTCGCGCTGCTGAGATGAGCCCCCGCCTCGAGTTGCTGTCAGCGGTGTCCTCGGAGCTCGGAGGTGAAGACAGGGAAACCACCCCCCGCGCCGCTGGCCGTATGCTCTCCGATCTTGTGCCCCGCACTAGTCCCGCCGGATCGTCCGACGTGCGGCAACCTCCTGCCCACACTCATGGCCGAGGTCACCGCCCGCGAGGGCGGCCCCGTGCCCAGTTGGATTTATTACAGTCGCCACTGTGCATGGCTGTGCCGAGTATTGAAACGCCCCCCGTACTGGGCAGGTCGCACCGAAGTACGAAACACATGGTTTTTATTTGGAACAGCCTTCGCGAGGAGGCTGCCCCCGACCGAGTCATATAGACTTTCCTCCCCACCCTTACTCCTTTATTAGGCGGGTCTCGGAGAGACCGATCCAAGTAAGGCCGCGAGTCGTGCAAGAATTATTTTAGCAGCTTCATGTACAACGTTGCTGCTTGGCAGCGCCAGCAGGTGCTACCGGGACTACGAGTAATATTTTGAAAAGCCCCATGTAAGGCTCACACGATTTTATTTCGAACAGCCCTCGTTTGTAGGCTGCCCCCGTCCCAGTCGTACACACCCCCTCCCAACCCGTAGGCGGATCTCGGACAAGCCGATGCAAAGCCATGGTCATACATGAATTGTTTTTGGCAGCCCCCGCCCGTACATGGCTGTTGCCCGGCCGCGTGTCACCAAGCGCTACCGGGACTATGGGTACTTGAAATTGAATTGATTACAACGTGCTAGCTTGCTGCTCTCCACCGCTCGTACTCGGTTGTTCATAGGGGATGACATCTCTAACCATAGTAGGCAAAACATATAGTGACGGGGCTGACAGCTCATCCTTTCGGCCGCCCCGTATCGTTTCCAAACCCCGCCTCCTTCCATCACGTGATGAGTAGCCATGTTATTTCCGGATAGCTACGGGAAGTCGCTAGTAGGAGCGACTACCGCTAATTGGCAGTACGGGGATTACGAATGCAGTTCTTGTACATATGCAATGCACCGGCACGGTGCAATTTTCGGTGGTCGTGCTGCGTCCTGGCTCCACCTGCCGCTATCGCTGAAAATATCCCGCAGGTCGCGGGGCTGATCGCCCCACCGAGCCGGCTGTGGCAGTCCGCCGACCTCAACCGCGGTTCGCCGATGCTGCCTCCATCTCACCGGCCGGAGCTCTTGCGGTAAAATCCCCAAGGGGGATCGGAGGGGGGAACCCCCCCCCCCCCCCCCCCCTACCCCCCCCCCCCTTTGCCGCCTTATATGGGACTGCCGGAGGTTGTTATATTCCACCCCCCCGAAGACCTTCCTTATACCACCGCCCACCCGCCAAGGGGCGCCACCGTCCCCTCGTGCTGCCACCATGACGTCGCCTAGACCACAGGACAACGGCATGTTGCGGAAGGTCACCGCCTCGCGGCCGCCCTCGGGAAAGACTGACGACGGCCCTCTCAGCTCTCATGGCCCCGCCGAATGTTCTAACGGGGACGACGAAGGCTAAGCGGGGGAGAGGGGGACCATAGGGGTGCATACAAGTGTAGTAGTGGCAGTAACACCGGCACCCGTGGGTGCCGCTACCCCCGTCGAGCAGAGAGCATCTATGTATCCTGGGGACGAAGGGAACGATGCGGCAGCCGGCGGGGAGACATTGGAAGCGTTGGAGGAGGTCCTCCGGGCTACCTTGTAAACAATGGCCTAGCAGCGGCACTTGCTGTTTGGGGTGCAGGAAGCCCCGTCCATGCGCCAATAGTACTCATATGGATGGCGAGGCAGTCAGGCACCCGGCGCCGGGATGCATGTACTGCGGGGTCCGGACGACAACCGCTTGCAAATGCCCAGCAAGAGTCCCCCTCAATCTGTGGCATGGATTTCCATGCATGGATCACCACCAACGAGGGGCACCACTTCCTAAGACAACTGACAGCTGCTAAAATTTCCGCACGGAGGTAGGAGAGACGCGCGGCCGGCGAACGAAGCAATAATCGGGGCCGCATTGAGTGCGCACACGGCTTCTATTGCTGCTTCAGAGGTTGGCAAGAAGAGGAAGGGGCATGCACGCGATACGTGTGACAACATGGACAGCTACTTGGGCAGGCATGTCAATCTTGGCGTCGAGGAACATGTCGTTGGAGGCGGTCGCAAAGCCGCTGACAACGGCGTCCACGTCCACGTCCACGCCGAGGTCTCCTCATGCCATGCGGGAGCTGCTCTCCTTGCAGAGGTCGGAGCCGCCGGGCCCTATGCCGGCCATCTGGAGCAACATGTCGGTGTTGAGGTGAGGAGCGCTCGCGGCGAGCGCCATCGCCTTGGAAGCGCGCCGGCTTGAGGCTTGTTGTCTCCGCCGCGGAAGCCGGCGGCTCGGCGGGGGGCGGGGGGGGGGGGGGGACGGAAAACGTATGGGTCTTTGAAGCGGTGGATACGCCCCCCAAACAGAAGGTCTCCTCGCTCTGGTAGAGACGGGTGCCGCAGTTGTCTCCCTCCGCGCAGCTGCCGGTGATACGCATAGGCATGAGTAGGGTGACCATGGCGGCGGCCGAGCTGCTCTTCGGCATATATATTGCACGGCACGCAAACCCTGTAAAGGAAGCGACACCATCGCATTTTTTTATCATCGCAAAATTGAATCGTCCACCGCTGCACGGGCTGTCCAATTGCCGTCCCTCAACCAGCCTCCCGCCAAATTTCGACTCAACCATGGGACCCAAGCAAGCGGAAACCGATATATGCATGTCCATGGTCTGGTTGCTAAGGATGAAAGAGGCTGAGAGAGCGGTCAAACAGGCTGAGCGTCGACGTTGTCGAAGCCGTTAACGAGGTTGTTGCGCTTGCCGTTGCTGACGAGCTGCTCGCGCAGGATGAAGACGTAGTCGATGTTCGCGCGGAGCACCGGGGCACGCCGAGCGGGTACTGCATGGTGAAAGCCCGTTCATTACTTTTGACGCCTGTAGTAGTGGCCATTACTACCCATTATGCAGTGTCTTTATTGACATCCGCTTGCCGTTCCATAAATTACCGGTAGTAGAATAAAATATTAGATATTCGTATTCCAGGCTGGCGCGGTCGCGCGCGGACTCCGATCACTAACGCCCATGTATTCGTAGAGCCATCAACTTGTCAACCCCCATTCACATGCTGACGTTTCATCAGCAGCAGCAGCGTTTATTATCGGATGACAGCGCGGATGACAGCTGAGGATGTTGATTTGCTGCGGCTGTGTGGCCGGCAGCCCTCGGCGGGCGGAAGTGTGACCGACGACGACCCGAGGAGGGCGACATCTTGCCGAGCGAGCCGCCACAGCGAACCCGTCAGGCATACAGCAAGGACCTCAACGTCCTCGCTTGGGACAAGCATTAACCCCAGCTACGGCTAGAGTTTCACAGCTTTTGCTGACGGCGTGCATCCCAAGGTCAGGACCAATGACCCTCGCCGCTATGACGGCGTCCGCCGCCAACGCCTCGGCTTGCCGTGCGATGACCTCCCGCGGCAGCTCGTTCGCCTCTGGCGCCAAGATCGCACCCGTCCGCCGGCATCAGTCTGCGGCACGTGCATCTTTTGCCGCTCAGGCGAAGGTATGCCCTCCCGCTCGCCCAGTTCCCTGCAGAAGTGTATTCGCGATGAGGGGGGCTTGGCGCGCAACGCTTCCAGGGGGCCCTCGGAAACGTCTAGCCGGGCCGAATCGGTGAAATCGTCTCGTCGCCAGTTGGTATATGTACATGTCCCAGCTCTGCGTTGGACCTGCTCTGTGTCCTCATATAGTCACTCGCTTGCAATATAGCCCCACGCTGGCCGTGGTAAGGATTGCAATCGGATGAGCACGAGAAGCAACGCTTGCCTTCACGTGCCTTCACGTGCTGCTGATCACACTGTAAAGGGGCTGTTTTATTGTCGCTTGTGCTAATTATCCTTGTGCCGTGCGGGGCTCTCGCTCGTATGAACATGTGCTTGGAGTCTGTGGTGGTAGTAAGGGCATGGGTTATCCCCCCTGAGCTCGCTGAGAGAGAGAGCTGACGTAGCATTGATGTCCATGATGCAGATCCGGGAGGTTGTCATGCCCGCGCTGTCATCGACAATGACGGAGGGCAAGATTGTGTCCTGGTTAAAGTCAGAGGGCGACACTGTGAAGAAGGGCGAGTCCATTGTGGTGGTTGAGTCTGACAAGGCAGACATGGATGTTGAGAGCTTTAACAATGGAATCCTAGGCGCCATTGTGATTCCCGAGGGCGAGGTGGCCAACGTGGGGACCCCCATTGGCTTCATTGCTGAGTCCGAGGCAGAGGTGGCGGAGGCCAAGGCCAAGGCCGCTGCGGCCTCTGGCTCCGCAGCCCCTGCCCCTGCCAAGGAGGAGGCCGCGCCTCCCCCTCCACCCCCGGCTGCCGAGAAGGCGCCTGCTGCCAAGGCTGCCGCAACCGCGGAGGCCGCTCCTCCTCCTCCCCCTCCACCCCCGCCGTCCGGGCCTGCGCCACGGGCTGATGGCCGCATCATTGCCACCCCTTATGCGAAAAAACTTGCCAAGGAGCTGAAGGTAGACCTCAGCAAGGTTGGCGGCACCGGCCCCAATGGTGAGCCCAAGACCCTTGGCACAAGTGAGTGTGTGTGTGTGTGTGTGTGTGTGTGTGTGTGTGTGTGTGTGTGTGTGTGTGTGTGTGTGTGTGACCGGGCATGGTGGTGCTTGCTATGCTGATGTCAATGCTCCACCGTTTCCAGGCCGCATCACTGCCGATGATGTCCAGCGTGTTGCTGTTGGCGGTGCTGCCCCGGCGGCACCCGCCGCATCGTCTCCCTCAAGCGCCCCTCCCCCAGCGGCCTCCGCCCCTCCCGCCGCGGCTCCTGTGGCAGACACCAAGGTGGCAGAGCTCAAGGGCCAGACTGTCCCATTCAATGGAATGCAGGTGGCTGTGGCAAAGAACATGCTGGACAGCCTGGCGGTGCGTATGTACCCCATAGTGACGGCTAGCAATGCAGCGAGCGACATGTTGTTAGCACATGTCTTTGACCCTCCCCAGTGTCTTTCCCTAGCAAACGGCGTTTCCTCTGAAATCGCCCTCGCCCCCCTCTTGCCCTCTGTCCGCCTACAGGTACCGGAGTTCCGCGTGTCTTACACAATTACGACGGATGCCCTGGATGCGCTGTACAAGAAGCTGAAGCCTAAGGGTGTTACCATGAGCGCACTACTGGCCAAGGCCTGCGGCGCGGCTCTTGCCCAGCACCCTATCATCTACGCTGGTACGAAGATAATCCTGTCCTGGGGGGGGGGGGGGGGGGATTTCGATTTGCTGTTGCACCATCCTGGCTACATGAGCATGCTGGGGCATGTGCGTTACCTTGTTGCTGTCCTTGTTCTGACAAGCCCCTTCCCTTGCTTTGCCATCCATCAGCCACCACCCCGGATGGCAAGGGAGTTACATATGGCGAAGCCCCGCACATTGCCATGGCTGTTGCCATGCCCGATGGTGGTCTCATCACCCCTGTCCTCAAGAACGCCGACACCACTGACATCTACCAGATGTCCCGCGAGTGGGCAGACCTGGTCAAGCGGGCGCGCAGCAAGCAGGTTTGTCTCCGCGATTTCTGCCTGAGCAGACCACCTCTCTGACAGCGGCTTGGTTCTATGGCATCTGTCTGATGTACCCGCGCTTGGTTCTTTCCCTTGCAGCTTGCGCCGAACGAATATTCGACCGGAAACTTCACCATTTCAAACCTCGGCATGATGGGCGTGAACTCCTTTGACGCTGTGCTGCCACCCGGAACTGGCGCCATTATTGCCATTGGCGCCAGCAAGCCCACGGTTGTTGCCAATGCAGATGGTCTAATTGGCGTCAAGAAACAGATGACTGTCAACCTCACGGCTGATCATCGCCACATCTACGGCGCTGATGCAGCTGGTTTCTTGCAGACTCTGGCAAGTGTCATTGAAAACCCCGAGCAGCTCACCATGTGAGCGGAAATGGCGCAATACATATGAGGGAGTGCCCTTGCCCTGGTGGAAGTGTTGCCCATTTTCACTGCCCTGTAACCGTCTCATCTACATCACAGCAGCTGCACACCACATGAGGTGCATGCATCCAACACCCCGCTGGGGACGTTGTATCCCATGCGCTTGTGCAGCTTGATCAATGATAACACCACATCATCCATCTTCAATCGGCAGGAACGATCCGGCAGCAATGCACCCACAATGCAGCATGCAAGGGCATCCACCTGTGGAATGGGTACACAAGCGCAGATGCAGGGGAATGTCAGAGTTAAAGAGGCAAGGAGTGCTCCATAGTGATGTGCTACGGGTGCCGACACACCTAGAAGAACCCGTATATAACCCTAAAATTGCGCTTGCATGCAACCTACAAGAACATTCCGCTAGACTATTTTTGACCTAAGGCAGGAACAAACAGGGTCATATTCGCATTGTTCGTATAGCTGCCTCGGCAACTGCAAGAGGGGCGCAGCATTACCGCCCAGTCTGGCCACTGCCCTGCACTGCAATCCATGCCAGCCTTTGCGATGTGTAGCAATGCAGCGTTGCTGCCTGGATGGGTAGGTTTGAAGTCTGCAGCCTCTAGGAGTGGGCCTCCGATCTGGAGAACACATTTCCGCTTAATTCCCTCATGGTCATGACACGAAGCGGAGCTAATGTTACTCACAATTGCACGTCGCATGTTGACAGGGGGCATAGCACTCTGTATGTGCAATGGTAGATGGTGGCATCGGGACTCACGCTTTCTGCAATAAATGATGGAGGTCTGCCCTCCTGCTGCTTGTAGATGGCTGGCCTCCCTGTCAGCAATTCGATCAAGACCACGCCAAAGGCATATACATCGTTGGCCGAGCCGCCTCGCCCCTTCATGGCCCGCAAAATGATCCAGGAATTATTTCAGCTCGCCAGCAGTGGTAGTCTTAGCTCATCAACGGCACATCCAGATCAACAAGCGCCTCAGCCTCACACAGCACCTCTAATACACCGGGCACTGAATTGACACCACGCACCGTGGCAAGGTATACTGGATCCAGGTATCCATTTGATCCCCTGGAAAAAAAAAAAACAGGGTGGTTAGATGGAGCATTGTGTTGACGGCCTGTGCTTGTCATGCCTACACCAACGATTCACACAATGGGGTCCATTCTGTACCGGACCTGAGCGTTGACGTCGATGTTGTGCCCATACTCATCGTCATGGATGGCATTGTGCCATGGGTTCTGTAGTGTGCTGAAGTAGTAAGGCCGCTGGCAGTTAGTGACATGCCGCCAGCCGTGTACTGCAGCTGAGCTAGTCCGACGTCGCCGATTTTGGCAGTCACATCGCATGATGATCCTCCAGGAGATTCGCCTGCTGTTAGAACAGCCTTAATAATGAAAGGCGCTCGACACGTGTCCGGATTGGTACGCAAGCAGTACACTTAAGCATGGCTTCACCAGATGCCACAGACACTGGCTGTGCGCACAAGGCACTTACTTTTCTTCAGCAGCACATTAGCGCTCTTCACGTCCATGTGCGCAAGTGGAAATGCCGTGCCCTGAGTAGTGTCAGTGTATTGTTACTGCGGTCGTTTCTAAGCACTTGGTCACTGCACATGGCATAGTCCTTCTTTTGTGCTGCCATACCCGATGGAGGTACATCAGGCCGGCCGCCGCCTGCAACGCAATCGATATTCGTTGTTGCCAAGGCAGCGGTGACCTCTGCCCCAGCTGCATATCCAGGCTTCCGTCCATCAATTCGTACACGAGGCAACACGCATCCTGTTGCGGAAGGGTGAATGCCGGAATGCTCAGAGACTTGTTGCTTATGTGCACATTCAGCCAGGGAATCTGCACAACTCTGCCATATCTCCATTGCACCCTTACCTGGTCATATGCATACCCCAGAAGCTTGACAATATTTGCTGAGCAGTACCGCCCCAAAATCTGATTCCATCCACAGAACATCAGTCCTCATGCCACTCAATAGCAGTGCTGGTGCAGGGAAGCCAGCTACCGTAGGCCACACCTTCACTTCTCGCATGAATTCTCTGGTGCCCTGCATTCCAGAGGCATCCAAGCGCTGCACAGCACTGACATCAGATGATGGCAGGCTTCCAGCACAGTGATGGCATGGATTCAACATTTGTGAGGGCCCAGGAAAGGAAATTCAAATGGTAGTGGTTGCCGACACTGCATCCAGCAGCTGCATGCACGATCCTCACCTTGATAGCTACTTGCAGGCCGTCCTGCATAGTGCCTCTGTAAACAGTACCGAATCCACCCGCGCCTATTATATTGACACTTGAAAAGCCATCAGTGGCATCAGCAAGTGCCTGCGCATGTCATACACAAGAAATGAAAAGCTTGGCAAGAAACCTGCATGAGCCGCATTTCCCTTGACAAGAGTTGCCGACACCAACCTGGTAACTCCGGACTAGCACCATGGGAGGGCCCCGTCGCAGAGGAGGACTCAGAATGAGGGTCCCCGAGCGCGTCATGTCCTGTGCGCGGTCGTTCGACTCCTGCGGGCCGTGGGTGTTGGGAGAAAGCACAGTGCCAACTGCAGCAGCTCCAGATATAGAAAATTGCTGCGGAGAGTGAAGGCATGGCCCGGGCCCTGGGTCAGCCACAGGTTGCTGATGTGGATGCTCCACACTTGCTTGTGTTATGGAGGCCGTTGGCGGTGCAGGGGCGCTAGACGGTGATGTCGTATTGTGTGAAGCTGTTGTGTTGGGCTGGCATGTAAGCTGGCGGTAGGACTTTTCCGCTCGGTGAATTTCGTCAGAGCCAATGCCTAACCCAAGATTACGCATGATCTCCAGAGCTGCGTCAGTGTCGCCATTTGTCCGGTGCAGCAAGTCCAAAAATATCTGCAGAACACCATTGCCCTGCCTAAGAAATATGGTTGGGAGACGCCTCAGCAACATTTGAACGCACTGCAGGCATTGAGGCGATCACCTCGCCGCTTGGAGAGCATTGCGATCTTGCAAACTCATGAACCGGCTGATGTATTGGGGACCCTGGCACTGCATTCTGTTCTGGGCATGGATGAGCAAATCCTAGATTGTCCATCAGCCGCATTGCTTCGGTGGGGTTGCTGACTTTTTGCAGTACATCCTAGAGCCGGCACATGCCACAGCCTCATCAGCCCCTCTAAACTGTGGCGCAGTTCATGGCAAGTATCAATAGGCATGTACAGATTGAGGATGGCGTTATGTCTTGCAATCATACAAATAATGCTGAGTGATAACCCCGGTTGAAACTTGACATGTAGAGTTAGGACGTATGTGAGAGTGGCTGGATAATGTGTGAATATAAGTGTACATACGGGGAGTATATGGGTGGATGGGTGGGAGTCCCTGCGAGCGCTGCCTATAACAAGCTGGATAACATGCATGCCGTGAGTGAATACTAAAATATACTACCCACACTGGATGTGAAATGGCGTCGCATGGGCTACCAGCACAGATATCTACCCATATGTGTAAAGTAAGGGATGGAGTCATAGAGAAGGGGGTGGGGAGACATACAGCATAGATTTCGTTGTAGATGTCCTCGGCGGCGGCTGTCTCGGCTGTGCTGCTGTCCAAAGAAATGCTTGTTGAGTTGATTGCATCAGTCGAGGTATGTGTTCTGGGTTGACCAAGATCGGATGAGAGGTTGCCAGCCATAACTTCCATAATTAACTCCGCAGCTTGGAAAGGATTCCCGCCTCTCTGGCGCACTATGTTCTCTGCCACATCGCGCACTAAAGGATTATCAGCCATATCTTCGTGGCCCATTTGCTTCAGTACATCCATCACAATCTCCACAGTGCGTAGCTGCTGAGAGGGGAACGGGCCAGCAAAAGTCCTCGCACTATCGCTGCGAATGGGACTTGACTGCCCTGTGCTTGTCAGCGGCACATGCCCTTCAAAGCTTGCGGCGGGAGGGTGTCTGGCAACATTCCTGTCCAGGTCCACGGGTGGCAGCTGCACAGCAGCTGCTTGAGGCTGGCGCCGGGATGAGGCTGCACTTCCCATTCTCAGCCCTGACACTAGTAGTAAGGTTGCGTCGAGAGGCGCAAGCCAACACCGAAGCCCTCTCTTACCGTGTCCCGGCGCAATATACAGGTGGCAGCATATTATTCGTCTGCTAGAGGTTTTCCCGCTCCGCTGACGGACAGTAACGACTTGTAGTAGTCCACCTGGACAGACTCGACATCGGTCTAGCCATGCAACTTGTCCGTCAACCGGCGAGGCCGCACAGCGCATGCGCCGCAGGCACAGTGAGGCGCGCACGCGCGCCTGGGCCCGCGGACCCGTCCCGGGCCAGGCAAGCCTCACACGGTACTGTACTATTATTCACAGTAGGGAGCACACAGTGTATAGCGACTGATCACATCTCCTGCATCCGGCCATCCCCTTATTTCGTTTTTAAAATTACATCCCCATTCGTTTCAAAGCCCCGTTTTGTTCCATCAAGTGATCATGTGAGGATATATCCTATACCCTCACTAACCCTAATCAACCATAGCACACATTAAGGCGCGTAGCGCGCGCGCCACTTGTAGTGGCTGCGCCTGCGCCCTGTCGTCCGCACTGCGCCCGCTGATATATCAGCGCGGCGCCCTGCCGGACTGTAATCATAACATTCTCACCCTCACAACCTTGGAGTAGCACAGACTCTTGCCACCATAAGCGCATTCCCTCACATTTGGTGCTTCTACCTACTCGATCGCTCCCTCGCGAGCTTTCATCAACTATACCATACGCGCCTGTAGCGTAGCCACGGCGGGCGCAGGCAATTACCCCGCCGGAAGACTGTAACGGGCTTTTCCGAAAGCCATCGATTCAGAACGATCCTGCCAAGAGGCAGTATCGGACAGTCGAAACTTCTCGACGACTGAATCCACTACCATAACTCCGCTCTTTCTATCAGCGGAAGCTTATCATATACCCGCCACACGAACTTGGCGCTACCATCAACTTTATTTTCTCGCCCGGAGCATGGACGAGATTACCGGGGCGCTACGCTACCTGCAGCACCGCCGTCTCGTAAAAAAACTCTGCCGAAAAGCAGCACCATATATTCGAACCCTCTCGACTACTGAGTCGGAAACACCGTAATACCATAATAACTCCGCCCTCTCAGAAGGCGGAAGCATACCATATGCGCCTGTGCGGTAGCCACCGCGGGCGCCGGCGATTACCCCGCCGCAAACCATAGTCGGCAGTTTTCCTGCCGTATGCCGTTTCAAAAAAAAAAAAAACAACACCATGCCAAGAGGCGGCACCATATTCTCAAACCTTCTCGGCCACCGAGTCGAGTGAAACATAACTCCGCTCTTTCATAAGGCGGAAGCATACTATATTCTGCGCCACCTCGGCGCTACTTTTTCACCCGGAGCTTGGGGATTACCGGGCCGCGACGCTACCTGAGAAATTCGGAGCGTCGTGGAAAAAAAAATACTATAACAGGCCAACAGGCAGCACTATACACCAGAACCCGCTCGACCACTGAGTCGAGCTTATCGTAACTCCGCCTTGTCTTGAGGCGAATGCATACAATATCCCTCTGCGCTACCTTCTCACTTGGAGCGCTACACCCATGATACTCGCGCTTGTCGTGGGGCAACTGCGGGTGTCGGCAATTACCCCGCCGAAAAACTATAAGAGGCTTTTCCAGAAGCCACCCTGCCAAAAGGCAGTACTATACAGTCGAACATTCTCGACTATGGAATCGAACGAATCATAACTCCGCCCTTTCATAAGGCGGAAGCATACTATATTCTGCGCCACCTCGGCGCTACTTTCTCGCCCGGAGTTTGGACATTACCGGGACGCGCGACGCTGCCTGTAGAACTCGGAGCGTCATTATTCTTTTTTTGTATGAATCGAATTGAGGTAAGCAGCCTATTAGGTAAGCCACTTCCACTCCAACCTTACCTTATCTTCTTTGCCAGAAAATATGAATAACATAACAACCATCGAACGTCAGCATATCATTGTCGGAACCATACATCACTGTTGCGTCGCTTACGATATTCAAACCATATTGAGCCCGAAGAGGCCTGTGACGATATTCAAACCATATTGAGCCCGAAGAGGCCTGAAATCAAACCATATCCAGCATGTTGAATCCTGACTGTAATGACTATATTTCGAACAATATCGCCGCCTCAATGGCAGCTGCGGACGAAACGATAATCAGTCGCCCAATGGGGTCGACAACGATATCTCCTCAATGAATGAGGACAAACCATAACTTGCAGGACGAAACGATAATCAGTCGCCCAATGGGGTCGACAACGATATCTCCTCAATGAATGAGGACAAACCATAACTTGCAGGACGAAACGATAATCAGTCGCCCAATGGGATCGACAACGATATCTCCTCAATGAATGTGAGGACAAACTATAACTGGAAAATGTTGTTGACATTGTAAATGATATGCCACCTCACAATACGAATGATACAATATACATGATAATCTAGGCCAAACTGAGGGTCACTCTGGCGAACACATGTTGCCAAAATGAGAGGAAGAGATAACATCACAACCTCTCCATGATCACCATAATAATCCAATTCTAAGTGAGGCACAGCCTCGCCTGAACATATGAACATCTTTCCAACATATCTCAGAGCAAATCCATGAGAGCTATGACTCTGATGCTAATCATAAAAGATATTCATGACCTATTACGATATACTGCGCGAAGATGGTGACTATATCCAAAATATGATACTGGGTTTTCAATCCAGTGAGTCAAGGAATACTATAAGTAACATGCGCCAAGCATGCGGTCTGATTCTTCCCTTCATGGATGCAGACCTGGTACCATATCAAGACATGGCAATGAACATACACTATAACCAAGGCTGGAATGCCGGCCTGATGGACAATCTGGCTGACTTTGTCGGCAGATGGTCTAACAATATCATAGAACATAACCATATCACGCACAGGCCTGCTGGAGCAGAGGACCCGCAGCAGCGACTCTTGCTGCAAATACAATATATTGACACTGTGCTTACACGGGCTACACCAAAGCCAGCCAGCTCAGCCCTCATACTGTTTCCAGCAGCTTATGATAATCAGATTCCTGTGCTAACATATTGCAAGATATTCCGGATCGCGCACAAGACTGGATCCAAACCGGAATGGGTCCTTGAGTATGTTAACCATATGGCCCCTGCGCTTGAGGCGTGGCGGCAGAGATACAATAAGAAAGTACGTGAGCACTTCAAAGACTGTACTAACACCTTCCCAAACATACCTTATCCCAACAGACAGTTTGCAGACCAACCGTGGGGTCTGCTAATATACTCTGCCATCAGAACCATAATGACCAAAGCAGCGCAGCAACGGCACAATCCAAGTGCCTATGATATGGGTGCAGAACCTGCAGGTTATGACCCACACCTGCAGCATGAACCATATGCTGGCCAACCGGACCATAGGGCAGACAAGCGCCCATCACATCCTCCAGCAAAACAGACCAGGCGGAACTCGCCTAGGCGTGAAACCTCGCCACCGGTGAGTGAACGGCATGCACCGCAACAACTATATGCAACTGTAGCTGCTAGCCAGCCAACGCTGCAACTTAAACTGACCCCGCTGGCAGGTCAGGAGAAGTTGCATGCCAATCACCATAGCCCTCTGTACCTGACTGAGGTCATGCAGTTTTTGGACAGAGTGGGCCCTACAGTAACAGAACATGTCTATGACTATATGTCAGAAAGATATGTGCTTGACGCTATCAACAAACAATCACAATACTATAATACACTGGAAACCATGTTCGCAAACAAGCGAGGAATCCGTGGAGCTGCCTTTACTGATTCTCATCAGTTGGCAGAAACTATAATATGTTATGTTCAAAGTAAAAAATGTTATCATGATCTCAAAATACACATGCATAATGGATTTTTGCCTGCAAATCTTATTATACAAATACTGTAATACGCTGACAACAATTTTTCGCTGGGTGCTGAAACGATCCAGCGTCAATCAGCGTGGAAGCAAACATATCCTAATAAGGACTAACCATACGCATGCCGTAAGGCATACGATAACCTGAGCAGGCACCTAGGCTTGAAGCCAGGGCCCTCAGTGCAACTGCTGAAAATATCAGTAACATCAGACATGCTCCCGAAGCATGATGGTGGAGGTGGCTGTGATGGTAGTGGAGGCCGCAATAGCGGCCGTGGCGGCCGCTCTGAAGGAGGAGGCCGCGGCAGAAATGTTGGTCGCGGCCGGGGCGGTCGAGGTGGAGAATAAATATAGGCTACCATATGAACGCATACCCACTATAATAGTGGAAACCACTTTCGTCCGCAGCGCTCCAAAGAAGAGTATACAAGCTGAGGCATCAGCCCAGCAAATTGCAAACAAACTACAGTATTAAACAAATATTGACATAGTAAATTGAATGAATTGACTTTATAAATACCTTTTGATCCACTATGTCAATATCAGTCTCCTTACCTTATGATTAAATGTTGCCATACACTACATAAGCTGAACGTAGTAATGTATTGTTTTGGCAACAGCTTTGATTTGCGGTGATTTGGATGTGGCCGCTCAAGTTGATCTGTGCCAGGGGACGCTCTGGAGTGATCCTGGGCGTGGGCCTGCCCCTGTCGTTTACGGCAGGATCGCCAACAATCAGAGTTCATAAAAGTCGGCCGACGAACACATCCTCCCATCATATTTTGCTTTGAGCCATCTGTAACATAACGATAAGAATATAACATTACTATAAGAACAATAACTGAAAATATTGGCTCAAGGCTACTGTGTCTCACGACACCACTATGATATAACCATGACAACAATACCAAGAGTAAATATTGTGGAGGATGTGGGACCACTGCGTTCGAAACGTAGGGTCGATGACACTCAGGAACCCCCTGTTGTGCATCATATACTGGAGACTCACAAGGCACAAACACAATAAACACTATATTACTGGTCAGAAAGGCACCTCATCAAAAGCGCTGCAAACTGAACCACTTGAAAAAATACTATATCAGTAAAAGCCACCAACAACGGTGGAGAATGCTGTGCAAACGGACACTGTTGAGTGCCGTCACATGCAAACACAAATCAATGAAATCATATCTGACTATAATGACAATATGGCCAGGGCAATGATCCCTGCGCATCATGATAACGACGCAACAGTATCAGCTCCCCAACACGATACTTACCCATCATTCAATCAGAATGTTTGGCAACAATTAAACATGATATGGGGGCCGTTCACCCTTGATGGGGCGGCAACAGCTGAAACCACAAAAGTGCTTGACAATTATTGTTCTCCGACTAACTCTTTTTTTGATGCTGACATTACTAACCATCATGTGTGGCTGAATCCACCTTTTGAGCAAATCTCTGATTTTATCGCCTGCTTCGAAAGGAAGCGCAGGCTGAATCCTTACAATATTTCCGCAGTAATTGCGATTCCAAAATGGAAAAACAATAACAATATCAAACATATGCTGAAAACATACAGAAAAATACACCAGTACCCTCAGGGTGCTTATTGGTATGATATTCCAGACCCAAGCAACCATAAAGAGCGGATACCAATGGGTCCGACTCCATTCGCAGTTGATGTATGCCTTGCTGACTATACTGTCGAAGACAGACTGCGCGACAAAGCGCACAATGTGAAACCATCATATCAAATTCCAACTGCAAACTTTACTTCTCAGACTGTTGAGACAGATATGTTGAAGGCCAAAGCCAAAATTACAATAAACAATGATATCCTGTCCAATCAGGTTGACATACTGATCGACAGTGCTGCCCAAAGAGAATTTATCTCATGGGATATTGTATAAAAATATAATCTGCCAGTGAAACTGCTGGATCAAGCGATCAAAATACAACTGGCAGATGGAATAACATATAAGATCTCTCGACATTATGTTACTGTAATGCTTCAATTTGAGGCAGGTTACCCTACGGAGGCTGATTTTGTTTGCCTCCCCAGCAACAATAATTGGGATATCATACTTGGCATTCCGTGGTTGCGAAAAAATAATCCAGACATCCGTTGGGATGATGCCACCATACACGAGAGATAGACAGATGCCACGCTGTTTGGCTGTGAAATCGAGCCCAGACCAGCAGTGGTGAGCATCTTGTCAGCAAATCAGATGACTAAGCTGCTACATATCTCTGCTGAACAAATCAAAATGCAGAGGCAGCATCATTTTTCGTAGCCACTCTGAAAGAGGACTATATTGAGACGCAGACATCGCGGACAAATTCGAATGATCTGCAAATACAGACTGATTTTGGCCAACAATATGACGAAAAAATAATGCGAATCATAAAACAATATGGTCACGATAAAAATTACCTTAACTGACCTGCCACTGAGCAGGGGCAGATTTGATCACAGTATTTCAACCATACCTGATGCTAACCCGCCAAAAGGACACATTTATAAAATGTCTCCGGCGGAGCTGACTGAGCTGAAAAAGCAGCTGACACAATATTTGGAGAAAAACTGGATCCGACCCTATATTGAATCATATTGAATCATATTGAACCATATTGAATCATATTGAATCATATTGAACCATATTGAATCATATTGAACCATATTGAATCATATTGAATCATATTGAACCATATTGAATCATATTGAACCATATTGAACCATATTGAACCACATGAACCATACTGAACCATATGAATTATGTTGAACCATATTGAATCATGTGAACCATATTGAACCATATTAATCGTATTGAACCATATTGAAGCAACATATTAACCATATTGAACAGGTACTTGCGAGACTTCGCAAATATATTATCATTTACCTGAACCATATTGACCATATTGAACAGTGATTATGCAGAGACCCTAATGCCGGACAGCTGCGTCCTGTCGCTTACCCGGCAAAGGTCCTGAGGGGGGCGCAACTGCGCTACTCCACTTACGATACTGAATTTCTGGGTGTAGTGATTGCCTTACAAATTGGCGACACTACCTGGAGGGATGCAAACATTTTACCGTAGTCACTGACCATACAACCCTCCACATCTGCCAACCTAGGAAAAGCTCAGCAGAGAACATGCTGGCTGGTCCAAATTATATCACCATATATGAACAATATTAATATTGTACATAAAAAGGGATCTCAAAATATGGCAGATGCACTCAGCATATTACCATATCTAACAGATCTGAAGGCATCCTTAGATGCATACTATATGCAGACCTTTGAGAAGGATCTGGAGCACATCACTGAATGGCGCAATCTTACCACTGTCTGAGTGCACTTGGACAAACAATTCCTCAACCATATCAAACTAAAATATATGCAGGATCCAAAACTGAACAAGGAGAAACTATCTCCTGGAGTACGATATGATTACCATACTGAACTGTATATGATACTATATATTCCTGCTGATGATGAACTCAAAAAGAGCATCATCAAAGAACACCATAATTACCATACTGATCTGAATCATATCATCAAAGAACACCATAATTACCATACTGATCTGAACCATATCATCAACGAACACCATAATTACCATACTGATCTGAACCATATCATCAAAGAACACCATAATTACCATACTGATCTGAACCATATCATCAAAGAACACCATAATTACCATACTGATCTGAACCATATCATCAAAGAACACCATAATTACCATACTGACCTGAACCATATCATCAAAGAACACCGTAATTACCATACTGATCTGAGCCATGATGATGATGATGAACTCAAGAAGAGCATCATCAAAGAACATCACGATATTAAGACGGCTGGCCATAACGGTATACTCAGGACAGAGAACCTGATCAAAAGAAATTTTTGCTGGCCGCACATGCACCAAAACATATAATCATATATTCGAAACTGTAAAGTCTGCAAGCTGACAAAATAGCATACGCAGGCCCCAGCAGCGGCTTTACAGCCACTGCCAACACCAACTGTACCATGGGAATATTTCAGTCTTGGCTTTATCACAAATTTACCATCAGTGGATGGTTATGACGGTATTGCCACTTTTGTGGATTTGTTCACAAAGCAAGCACACTTTATACCATGCCAGAAAGCCATCTCGGCTCCTGAACTGGCACAACTGTACATCAAAAATATATGCAAACTCCACGGTCTCAGTACCTGTATGATAGGAGACAGAGATGGCAAATATACATCATCATATTTCCAAGAACTGTTCAAACAGCTTGGTACAACTTTAAATCTCAGTACTGCATATCATCCACAGACTGATGGACATACTGAAATTCTGAACAAAATCATTGAGCAGCTGCTGCGAGCATTCTGTTACAATAACTAGCAGGATTGGGTCAACTACCTTTCCCTTGCCGAGTTCAATTACAATAACACAGAATCGTCCACAACAAAATTTACTCCATTCCAGGCAATATATGGCTTCCATCCTCGGTTGCCAATAGATATTGTGAACCCCAAAACTGGAGTGAGAGAGACTACCATAGACATTCTGTCAAAAATACAGGATATACACAATCTGGTGCATGAAAATATTATAATTGCCAAAGAATACCAAAGGCATTACCATAACAAAAACAATAAACAGCCAATAACTTTTCAGATCGGTGACAAAATAATGATAAAAACTGACGATATGATCATAAGAGGACAGAAGTGTCCTAAGCTCAAACAACGATATGTAGGACCATATGAGGTCATCGAACAGGTGAATCCTCAGGCCTACAAAATACTATTACCACCTGAGTTTGAGTGCCACCCAGTGTTTCATGTCTCAAAGCTGAGACTCTGGGATACTATATCTGCGCAAACGGACATTCCTGATGCCTTGATTGGCAGGCAGACGCACAGAACTGATGACCCAATCATTGCGGACATCACTGACTGTAAATTGGCACTATACCCCAGACTGTATGCAAAGGGCAAAGCCTTGTTGTTCAAAGTAAGGTTCCATAATTTTCCAGCAACCGGAGATGATTGGATGCCCTATGAAACGATGCGGTATTCACCGCTGATGCAACATTATATGCTGTCAGAACGTTACAGCCATATCTCGACCTCACCAGCATACCTTGCTGATAAGGCGAGCCACCCGCAAAGGTTTCCACCGTGAATCTGCTGGCTTAGATTCATCAGAGCGGGGTGGAATGTGAGGATATATCCTATACCCTCACTAACCCTAATAAACCATAGCCCACATTAAGGCGCGTAGCGCGCGCACCACTTGTAGTGGCTGCGCCTGCGCCCTGTCGTCCGCACTGCGCCCGCTGATATATCAGCGCGGCGCCCTGCCGGACTGTAATAACACAATACTCACCCTCACAACCTCGGAGTAGCACAGACTCTTGCCACCATAAGCGCATTCCCTCACAGGTAGTATACACCGGCACTCGTACCATATTATGCCAAAGATAGTGCATCACAGGTTACCATAAAGTGTAACCGTCACAGCATTCAATAAGTACTTGATTTTGAATTCAGAGCGAGATCGATGGTTTGGGGAACATCAGTATATCCACTACACGTCTTCTCTCTCATCAGACAAGTCATCAGATGTTAATAAATATAATCGAAATCACTGAAAGAAGCAAGTTATAGTCTTCTGTCGTGTGCAAACTGAACAAACATCTCCTGCGTGTATCTGGATATAGTATTTGGACCGCTTGTTGATCGAGGTTTTATATAGAGTTCAGCCACTGAATTTTATTTATACTCCTGGATGGTTGCTTGGATCACATCCAAGAAGTTCATGATGTCAGTGGTATGTAATGGTTTAGTTGTGTCAGCATGTGCATTATCCTTTCATAAGTCAAGAAAGGTATTTTAATGTTAAGGCTACGGTACGTTACTAGGCGCCGTTAAGAATTGGTAGGTGAGAGCTCACCGATGGTCGGCGAGAAGACTCTCCCTCTT
This sequence comes from Tetraselmis striata, assembly GCA_006384855.1. Taxonomy (NCBI): domain Eukaryota; kingdom Viridiplantae; phylum Chlorophyta; class Chlorodendrophyceae; order Chlorodendrales; family Chlorodendraceae; genus Tetraselmis; species Tetraselmis striata. The sequence continues at coordinate 191,302 of VCJN01001897.1, forward strand.
CGTCGGCAACACGCCGGCGTTTAGATAGGTTGTGCATGACTGTCACTTGTAGTTGTTGGTTCGGTTCGGTTTGAAGGATCGATTCGATTTGAAGGGCTGGTTTGAAGGGTTTGTTTTGGAGGATTGGAACGAAGGGCTGGCGATTGTGGTCGATCACCAACAGATTTGATTTCGTGTTGGAACACCGGAATCGCCATGTTGGAAGGTTAGAAGGATTGCAGGGTCTACGGGGTTGCCACGAAAAAAGTGGTCGACCGACAACCGACAACAACCGACATGCTTGTTTTTGTCAGGTCTTGGCCGTTGTCATAACAATTTTGACGACATGCCGCAAGCCCGCATTTGAAATTGTGATGATGGAGGTTGCGAAACATGGCCAAGGATTGTGTTGGTCATTCGCATTACCAACGGCGAAGGAAACTGAGGAGCAGAGAGCGGTGTCTCTGAGATTGATGTTTGAAGGGCGGTGTCTCGGTCCTTAGAGTCGTATGGAACATCTGTTATTGTTATTATTATTAATCCCCGTACCGTCTTGCAATAATTGTCGGAACTCTGCAACAATATTGGGCACCAATGTGCAAGGTCGAAAGCTAGGATCGTACGACAGTCTCCGCCGATTTGAGACTCATCACATACAAAGAAATGTGGTGTGCATTGGTGGTGCAAAGACGAGAGGCTTTTGTGTTTTGACAATACGAATATATTGGTTACAAGGCTGCCACCACTACCCTCTGCTACATATACCATTTTGGGCGTCAGCACTAGTCGTCATCAGACCATGCCGACCTATCTATAGTAGCACGCTCACTGCAAAGAGCGTCACCGTGGAGAGTCGAACAGAAGACAAAATGCCTGCCTCGTTATTTTATGGCATTACTTAGTATATAATGTCTGGTACTGACAAATACCGAGCAGACATAAATAATAATGACGGACCTCGGGTAATCAATTCCCGGCGGTACGAGTACTTTTGCGCGCCGTGCGCAATCTCAGTAGCTATTGTACCCGTAGAATGTTACATCAGCCTGCGGTGCTGGGACCCGTACAATATTATTATGCGAAAGATAATGCAGGACAAGTTACACGTTAATAAAACTGATGTCACAATCGAGCACGGTCGAGCTGTCGAGAGCTCTAACCTACGCAGGGGATTGGGTCGAAAATCGCCGGGTTCAATTGCCGGGTCGTTGGGTAGGGTTGTCGACGGAGCAGGGTTTGAAGTCGTTTGGTCGGACTCGTGGTCACTTGTATTGTCGAAAGCTTGGTAGTGCTTTGTCGGTTGCGGTGGGTCGTCGGGTTCGTCCATCTGTTCAAGGTTAGTCATGGAAGGGTTCGGTTTAGCAGGTTGATGACGTTGTGACGTCTCGGCGCTGTTGGTGGAGTCGCTACCAGGAGTCGTTAACCCGAAGCATAACTGTATTTCGGTGTCGGTTGTGAAGCAGGTGGAGGACAACGACGACGTCTCACCATGGTGTCATATCATAGTTAAAACGAGTATCTCGGTCGATGTGAAAGAAGTCGGATCAGCGAAATGCCGAATATATGTTTTCGCCGGCCGTAATTGCGGCGTCACAGAAGCAAGGGTGTGTGGCAACGGTGGCCAATAGCAATCCCGACCACAACACGGTGGAAGAAATTAAACGCAACAATATAAAGGTAGCGGTGGTTCGAGGTATTGGTGGTGGAAGCACAAAGCAGGTTTGAGACGGTGATATTGTCGGTTCTAGCCGTAATGTCAAGTTGCCGGTACATGAAGGGAATGGGACAAGATCAGAGCGTAAACGGTAAAACACACGCCGCTGTAAATAGTCCCTGTTTTGTGGTGCGAAATCAGAGCGCGTTTAACCCTGTGCAGTTTCTTAGGGTTCTTACTAGTTCGCATATAATTGCATAAAGTACATGCGCTCCGCGTGGTGGGGCACCAATAGTCGTCGCTATCTAAAGTCGGTTGGTGCATAGTGCGGGCAGCTGTCTGCTTCCCCCACCTAGTCCAACCGATCTTGGTCCAAGATGACCGACCCCACTGGAGCGGGGGGGGGGGGGGGGCGACGGGGGCAGAATGCTAGGCGTTGCTTTGCAAACTACGGACGATCTAGCCGCTGCAATGGAGCGGGCGAAGGCCGTCGTTGTCGCGAATGATGGGACGTTCGGTAGGCAAGAGGTTGTCGGGCTGACAACGAGTTATATCGGGTATGTGGTCGGGCATACCTCGGGGATATTTCTTAGATATATCCAACATTTGTTGCACATATCACACGAATTTGAGAGGCCCAAATGGCATCATGCCGAACATGGTTGGAGTATTTACACTGGCCTACGGGGGGCCCAAAGGGCCTGTCTTGATATCCCCCGGCGTCATGCGCAACCTCCCCGCAACCAACGTGCTAATCCATGTCGCACGTCCCGGCATGAGCCGGGGTTGGGAGGCGGAAGCCCATAGCGGCATAGCCGAGAGAGTGTCCGGTTACAGAGAAGTGAGCAAGCCCGGAGCGCCGAACAGCTATATGGCTGGCGCGATGCGGTGCCCGCGGCGCGTGCGTAGTGCGGTGCTCGTACCACTCAGATACGTGCTACAGCACCAATACGCATACCCTAGCTACACATTGTGTTGTGTACAGCAGTGACAGCAGCACTGGTGTCAACACCCGGGGTACATAAAGCATACCGGCCGCGAAAAGTGGTCAACACCGTTTTGCCCTTTTTAAAATTTTAAAAATATTTAAACTCGCTCACCCACCTGTCCAGCCAGCCACCCGCCGCTATGAGGACCTCCGTCACCAAAGGCGCTCGGTTATCAGCCTGCCGAGGCCCCATGTTAACCCCAGAGTGGCGACCAGCGTCGGTGCCAGCGTGCTCGGCTGTTCGGCAACGTTACCGAGTCCGTCGGTGATGGCAAACGGATGGTCCGCTGGGACGACGCCCCGGCCGATGTCCAAGAGCCCGGCCAGACACTCCGCCGCGAGCAAGCTACTGCTGGTCGCACCCCTCCCTCGGCGGCCTCTTCGCCACGAGATCAAGTGAATGCCGTCGGCCGTTTCGTGCCGCCCCGCCTTGCCGCTGCTGATGCGAGTGCGATGAGTGTTAGTCGTGGAAAGATTATTACGGGCAGTTCGTTTCCGACATCGGCACCCCCACCGAGATCCCATCCATCCTTGCGACCTCTTCCCCAACCTCTATCCCAGCGACCGAGCCCCCCTGCCTGCCGACAACCTTGACATGCCTGCCGAGTCGCAAGACAGCCAACCAGGGCTAAAGGGAGACCTGGCGCCATCCCGTCCCGCCGGCCACCGCCTCGCCATCGCGCCCAAACGCTACGTGGATACCAATGACCAGAACGCCCCTGGCAACCACGGGCGATACGTGAACGGCCGCAGCAAGCAATCGAGGTGCTGTCGTTGCTACCGTGACGAGGGCGGGGAGCACTGGAGCTCGTGCTACTGCGTGCAGTGCGGCATCACCTTGTGCATGCCCAGCTCGGTGCATAGCTGGGACTGCTGGGAGCACTATCTCCACTGCGACGAGACCGGCATCCGACGGCTTGCCATAACGCCCCCCCCCCTCTTCACGCAGTTGAAGACCACCACCGCATCGCAACCCGTAGTGCTGCCTGCCATGTCTTCGCCCGAACCGACATCCCCGCCCTCACCACCCGCCGCACCGGCTACCCGACGTTTGCGTCGACCCCGCACGCGCGAAGAACAGCGGAACGCTCCCGACTTACGAAATAATGTGGGACAATGGGTCGGTGTGCGGTTCTTGTCGTCTCATCACTCCGAGGTTATCGGCACAGCCATTGTGACAGTTACAATGTATTGTAACCTGTCATGCGCTATCTTTGACATAATACAGTACGAGAGCCGGTACCACTGAATGATGTACATTCTACGGGTACTAGAGTACGAGTGCGCGCATGTCACGCGCACGAGTACTCGTATATCGGCCTGCTGTATTACATATAATTATGTCTGCCTGTCTGTCAGATATATTCTATTCTTGACAGTGCAGGGCATATGTTATGTATTCCCGTACAATGACGGGGCTGACGTTCTGCCTTCTGTCTGACTCTCCATGGTGACGCCCTTTGCAGTGGGCGTGCTGCTAGTGGTCGGCATGGCCTGATGGCCAGTGCCGACGATAGCTAGATTATTTGTAGCAGCGGGTGGTGGCAACTTGTAAGAATTGCTCTATTCCAAAAACACTGTGGCCTCTCGCCTTTGCACCACCACAGCACACCCACCTTTGTTTGTCCTTGCAGTCTCTTTCCTGTTGAGACTGTCGCACCATGCTCTCTGGCAACAAGGTCAAGGTGCCACATCACGACGGCAGATAATGCCATGCTGCTTTCTCACTGAGACTGCATTCCATACACGCATGCTTATACGCCATGCTGCTTCCCACCCAAATTTGTCGCCTCCCACCCTCTTGCCAGCTTTTGCAGTCGGAGGCTGTGGGTCGAACGTGCGATGCCGGCATAATTAGCAAGCCGAGAAACTAAAAAGGTGCACAACAACATTATATCGCAGCAAGGCCACCCACCTTGGCGACTGGCGTCGCTTCTATTGAGGCCGGCTGCGACTCGTCGGTAGCAAGGCGAGGGGTAGGGCGCTCGTGCCAACTTTTCCACTCGGGGGCTGTGGGTGGAACGTGCGATGGCGACATACTCAGCAAGCGGCAAACTGCGAAAACCCAACATTACCTTACACCGCAGCAAGGCCACCCACCTTGGCGACTGGCGTCGCTTATTTTGAGGCCGGCTGCGACTCGTCGGTGGCAAGGCGAGGGGGTGGGTCGCTCGTGCCAGCTTGTGCACTCGGGGGCTGTGGGTGGAACGCGCGATGGCGACATAATTAGCAATGAAACCGAAAACTGCAAAAACCCAACATTACCTTACACCGCAGCAAGGCCACCCACCTTGGCGACTGGCGTCGCTTCTTTTGAGGCCGGCTGCGACTCGTCGGTAGCAAGGCGGGGGGGTGGGTCGCTCGTGCCAGCTTTTGCACCCGGGGGCTGTGGGTGGAACGTGCGATGGCGGCATAATTAGCAAGCCTAAAAAACAAAAACAGCCAGCATAGCCTTACATCGCAGCAAGGTCGCCCACTTTGGCGACTGGCGTCGCTTCTTCTGAAGCCTGCTGCGACTCGTCGGCAGCGGGGGCAGGGAGTGCGTTGCTCGTGCCAGCTTTTGCAGTCGGGGGCTGTGGGTGGAACGTGCGATGGCGACACAATTATCAAGCTGTAAAAATGCATAGGTGCACCATAGCAATTTATCGCAGCAACCCCCCCCCCCCGTCGCCCTCCGTTCCGCCTATTCCACCGTGGGCATGGTGGTTGTCGCGCCTTTTACCTCCGAGCCGCAGGCATCCGGCACGCCCTCACCCCCGCCTAATGCGGGCGCAAGTGCCGAGGGTGTGGCTGCCGACGCGCCGGCTCCCTGCCCGCCGCTCTCCCTAGCCTGGCTATCACCAGGCGTGGGCCAGCCCTCGGCCGCATCGCCAGCGGCGGCCAAACTCGGCGACATATCTGCCGCTGGCGGGCCCTGCCTCTGACCCGCCACTAAATGCGTATCGGCCCGGGTAGGTCCAGCGGCCAGGGCCGCCACGCGACGAGAGCGTCGGATGGGGGCAGGTCGAGCAAACGCAGCCCTTGGCAGAGAGGGTCGGGCGGGCCGGCTGGTAGACTCCGGACAGGGTGGCCGCGTGCGGGGGAAGGGGGGGGGGTGGCCGTGCTAGGCACCTCCATCGGGATGGGGCCTACCCCAGCCTGCGTGGCAGTAACTAATAGCATGAGCGAGGTGCTTGTCTCGATATGGCAAGGAATGCATGGGAGGTAAGGCACATGGACACGGGCATGTTAGAGGCGGCAGCATGCCTACTTACCAGCCGTGCAGACCTACACCGAAGGTAGGCGAAGTCCGTTCCTATCACGGATCCGGGCGTCTGCGGCAATTTGTGAGAGTTAAGACGCTGCATGCTTGTGTTGCGTGGGTCCTTTTCTCTATATAACTGTCAGCCACGGCCGGTTTAGGTTCTAGGCAGCCTTGGCGATGGTGGAGAGGTAGCGGTACGACGCAGCCTCTTCACTCGAGTGGGCATGATAACGGTTGGCGGCGGCGACGCGATTAAACAGTACTTTGCGCTTTGCATATATTCTTGTAGTACTTTGTTTCGCGCGAGCTTGTAAGTTGTACAATTTTAGTGGGACAGTTTACGACGTCGTGGATTGGACCTAAAAGCTCGAATGTTGCCCTTTTCCCGTACATGAAAGCCGGCAATCAAGTCGGCGCAGGTGCGGTTGTGATGCACGAGAGCAGCGATCAGTATGTAGAAGCACCAAATGTGGGGAGAAGGTGGGTGAAGGGCAGCATGATGCAGTTAGACGAGAGACTCTCAGGGTTGAGCCGTGAGATGTTGAGGAAATTGGAAGGATGATTACAAGCTGTGCTGCGGGGGGGCATATCTATGAGGTGACAAGCGGTTGAATGGGAAGCGTCACCCGTCATGCGAGTATTCAGTGTACCAGGGCAATTTATTAAAGGTTGTAGGTTTCTCATGAAACTGTTGCTATGTTTTGCAAGGTTTGATCATCCTCTCACAACATGCTGCAAAATGACAGGGACCACATGTACTCGCATACGTGATTCGAATCACTGAGGTTATATCAGTGATCAGGTAGGAATAAGCATCTTCGGTCCGGGGGCTCGGCCTCCGGCCTCGCAGCCGGACCTCAGATGCTCATTCCTGCCCCGAACATAGATATAACCTGAGTGATTCGAATCGAGTTTTTCACCTGCGAAATACCGGATATATCTGGACCCTGAAATCCCTTTATGGTACGAGACTTGTACTCCCTCGTCCTCAAAACGCTATAAAGTACGCGTACTCGTAACCGCGCGTCGCAGGAATCTGATGATATCCGGGGGTCGGAGTGCCGCGGGCGCCAGCGACAGAAGACAAGACAATAACATGCGCCGCGGAGGGACGAAGATCCATTGCCCTCATCAGTCTCCAGCGACACCCTTTCCCAACTGCCCACCGGAACCCTAGCTGCCGTATGTCCTCGGCCACAAGAGAAGCGACAGCGCGTCAGTAGCCGAGGCGACCAAGGAGGGCTTGCCGCCGCGTTGCGGACGATTCGCGAGTCTGAGGCTCTACTACACCCCGCTCGATGCCGATGCACCATAGTGACCAGTGACGCCCCTACCGGTCACGGTGCTGTGTTCGTGCCAGATCCGTCTGCATATGGCGTGGCTGATGCCTGTTTGTTGTTTGGCTAACATGCTGGTGGAAGCGACCGGTCACTAGCGCGAT
>VCJN01001899.1:0-21051 GCA_006384855.1 Tetraselmis striata
ATCAGCGGGACAAAACGGTCTGTCATCAGCGGGACAAAATGGTCTGTCATCAGTGGGACGAAACGGTTTGTCATCATCGGGACAAAACGGTCTGTAATTAGCGGGACAAAACGGTTTGTCATCAGTGGGACGAAACGGTTTATCATCAGCGGGACAAAACGGTCTGTCATCAGCGGGACAAAACGGTTTGTCATCAGTGGGACGAAACGGTTTGTCATCAGCGGGACGAAACGGTCTGTCATCAGTGGGACGAAACGGTTTGTCATCAGCGGGACAAAAACGGTATGTAATTAGCGGGACAAAACGGTCTGTCATCAGCGGGACAAAACGGTCTGTCCTCAGTGGGACGAAACGGTTTGTCATCAGCGGGACGAAACGGTCTGTCGTCAGCGGGACAAAATGGGCCTCACCACGGAGAATGGCGTTGTCGTCCTCGGCCCACGACTTGTAGTAGTAGTAGACGCAAATCTTGGTCATCCAGGGAGGTAGGTGCTTCTTGAAGGTCTCGCTGTTTCCGTCATGAAAAGGCATGATCTCGACGTGACCGAGGTCATCCGAGAAGAAGTGCTCGAGAAACATGCGCACATGCTCCCTCGGTCCGGTTTGTTTGCTCTCGTATTGCTTGCGCTGCCTGATGTACGTGGGTTTGTTGACTGGAAGTGCTGCGAGCCTGCTTCTGAGCATCTGGGTTCCGCGATTTTTGGGGACCTCATGAGGGACTACGAACGTCGCGTCTTCGAGGCGACTGTGGCCAGCAGCGCCAAAGCAAACCGCTACTGCTCGGGTGGCGGCGGGAGCTGCAGGTCGCGGACGTGGACGAGGACGGGGCGGTGGACGCGGGCGTGGCCGCGAAGGTGAGCACGAGTGACGGTGTGGGGCGCCTTTCGTCGGAGCTGCTGGAGCTTTGCGAGGCCACCTTTCGGTGACCTCCGCAAAACGCACCCTTGCAGCTCAACGGCGGGATGAGCGCCCTGTGTCAGGACCTGACCCCCCCACCTTACAGACTTCCTTTAGACCTTCCTCGGTGCGGCGCTTCTTACAGCTACAGCCGAGTGCGCCTTGCGCTCAACCATCCGCACACTTGCACATGGCGGAGCAACCAACCGCCTCCCGTACCATTCCATCACTGCGTCCGTCGCTCGGTTGTTACACTGCGTGTTACAACTGGTTCGCAACGACCAAGCTTCGCACGTGTACGTTACGCGCGTGCCAGGCGCTACGAGCGCGAAGGGCGCGCGGGGCGGCCCTCTTACCTGAACCTAGCCCCGCAAACCCGTACTGGTGCTACTGCAAACCCGTCCAGCAACTACCGGCCAACCGCCGGGAATCTAACCGCTGCTGCCGAGTACTTTGCAAACCGTAGTCGCACCTCTGGAACTCTGTCGGTAAAACGACACACTTACGTAGTTGACGAGCCCGAAGCTGTCGCGCCCTGGGCTGCTTCAATGCGATCTCGACTGCAGGACGCTTTCGGCTCGGACGAGCTAGGACAACGGACACTCGACATGCTCTCCAGCTCCCTCACCGCTCAGACACTCAAGAGCTACGCCGGCAGACTGTCTCAGTTCGCGGAGTTCTGCCACGACTCTGAGAACATCAGCCCGCTGGAGGCGACCACTGCCACTGTCGTCCGGTACGTTGCCTGAATTGGTGAGCGAGGGCACATTGGAGCGAAGTCACTGCAACCCTACTTGTCTGCAATCAACACGTTCTTCGAGCTGCACAACCTCGACCCAATCGCCAAAGACAGCCTACACCTCACTTCGGCAAGGCGTGGGCAGATGCTGCGGCAGCGCCGTCTGGAAGCCGCCCCTTTGCGAGTTCCTCTGCCTGCTGATGTAGCTTACCGCTTCGTCACAAAGGCCAAGCTGATTGTGTCTGCTCCCACCCCAGAGTACCAACAGGACTTCCGAGCCCTCCTGGCCTCGGTTGTCAACTTCATGTTCTTTGCCAGAGGACTTACTGGCGTCTCCTGCCGAGTGCGGGATGTGCATGTCGACGATTACAACATTACCCTGCAGGTGTACCGCGAAAAGGGCCGCGCTGGCCGACAGGGACCCGACGACCTGCGCGTACTACTTCTCCTTCCGGTGTCAGAGCACCCCCGAGTTGCACGTCTCCTGCACCACTTCATCGACACTATACAGTATGCCCCCCTGGTTACTATTGCCTTGGCTGAAACAAACTTCTGGGCGGTCACCCCGAGCGAGCAGTCAAAATCTTGGACTGTCGCTACAATGTCGGACTGGCTGTCTACAGCCGTCCGTCTTGTTGGTGCTGCCCCTCCCGCCGGCACTCCCTGGACCTCACACAGCCTTCGCAAGGGAGCAGCGTCTGCGGCCAACGCCATCGGAGTACCACTGTCCCACATTCGCTACCAAGGCGGCTGGGCCACTAACTCCGACGTCGTTATGGACTACATCGACCCCAACGTTCTTCCTTCACCTGGCGCATGGTTCTTCTTTGGGCACATCGCCCCCCTCCGCCACTTCCAAGTCCAACAGGACTCCGCAGCGGTGGCCGTCCCGGTGTCTCCTTCATGACCTGGCGCTACCCCTTCTCCGTCAATCCACCGCTCTCTCCGTTCGCTCATGACTGGCAAAACCAGACTCGACTTGAAATGATCTAAACTAGTTTATGGGGTTTCCTCCCTTGACCTAACCGCTTTTCAGCTACAAGTGCTGCTCAGTGGTACGGGAACTAGGCACCTGTCGTTGCGCCCTTTTTGGGGTGCAGCACGAGTAGACATAAAAGCAGCCATAACAGCTGAGCCTGCCATCTTCCAGTTTTCGCTGCGTTCCACGCAGCGCCCCCCCTGACTCCGTTTTCCCTCCACGCTTTCGCTATACCATCCTGCCAATTTCGGCTCTTGACGGTGTAAAACAGCCTGCGCGACCTTTTTCGGCAAAACCAGACTCAACTTGAAATGGTATACAGTAGTATCGATTTTTCGGCTGCTGCTCCGCTATTATATCCACGGAACATGAGACCACACGCGCATGCGCCAGCCTTATGCGGCACCGGTGCATACTTGTACCATGCGCCGGTGAAGGTGGCCTGAAGCATCCCCCGTTGCGACCCGCATTAGGTGGCCGGATAAACCATCCTGCGGAATAACGCCTGGTTGCGGACAACTCGCCTGTTCGTTCTGCTGCAGGAGCCGCGTGCGGGGTGCGACTCACTCGGTAGCCGCACTTAGCAGGTGGTCTCTGGTCGAGGCGGCGACCCCGCGCCCCCATCAGACGTGGTGACATGTTAGACTCAAGGGCAGGCGCATTCCCACCGCTGAACTGGGAGACTTCTAAGAGTAGTCGCTACTGCCGAAGCCGCCCCCGATCACTCATTACATACATGGATGCAGGGCGGACTCTTTGTGTTTTGCATCATCATCATGCCAGTCAGTGCGAATTGTTGCTGAGTTGCACGCAGCGAGGTGTATGGCTTCATGCAGCAGGTGTATGCAAACTGCATCGCTGATGGAAGATGGTGTGTGTTTTTCTGCTCTTCAGAGTACACGGCCCACAATGGCGGAAAGCCATGTGGACAGGATAGCATCACCGCCTGTGCCGCCTCTGGATCTGGAGAGCCTGCCCATGAGTCCCTTTGGCCGGCCGCCAGGGCAAGGTCCGGTGCCAAAGATAGACGGGCATAACGCACCGCGCCCACCCACAGATGGAAAGCCTACGGGCGTATCTCCGCTGCAGCAGAGCAGGGGTGCATACGCCAGCGCTGGGCACAGGGGTAGCAGTGCTCCAGGAACCAGACTAGAGAAAAGGCATCACGATCGCGCCCCATTCCAGCGTCAAGACCACTTAGCTCCTCCAAGGCACCACCCTCTGCCATCTCAAAATAATACACGGCAAAAGAAGACGCTGGCGGACCGCGGTATCAGCATGCAGGGTGCCGTGCAGGCCGTCCTGAAGCTGCAAGGGGAGACGCCCAGCGGCAACGCGCCCAGCTATGGCATAACTCCTGGGGCTCACAAACACATGCACAACATATTCAGGAGCCTGCAGGAGGATCTGGAGCCCTCTCCAGACCAGGAGCCGTACGCATATACGGTATAGTGCTGCGGTGATGATCGTTGTATCGCCTGTGCGCCTGCCATTAAAGTGCTATGCAATACCATGACTGTTGGATTGTCACTGACAATTTCCGCGCCATTGCTAGGGCTCACCGGGAATGGAGAAACTGATGACAAAATATGGCAGCTCGTACGCACCCTGTCCATACCCGGTGTTGCTTGTTGTGCTTTTAGAGTTGCTTGGTGAAGGGTACCGTCTTGGCGCTGTGGCATGGTGTAGGGGCAATTTCAACAAGGAAATTGACTTGCGAGACAAGCCAAACGTGTCACCATATGTGCATGGCATAGACCCCCGGGAGCCGGACTTCAATGCCACGCCTATAGTCCATGCGAACTCAGTCACAGCCCAGGAGAACGCTGAGGTGGGGGCTAACACCTCTTTCTCCTGTTGTGTGTGCCCAGTACTACTGCTGACATGCTGACTGCTACTCGCCCTGCGCCGCTCAACCCTGCCCAGATCAATTTTGCGAGGGCTGTGATGTCGGCAGCAAGCACAGCGCGATCAGCATACCCAGAGGGGCTTAGTCCGGAGGCGCTGGAGGTGTGGAAACGTCCCTTGAACCAGCCTGGGCCACGCTACCTTCCGGGCGGCTCTCTCAAGCAGCCGCACATGGAGTCACACCTGAGAGAGTGCTTCGGGCTGTTTCAGTCTGGGAAGCTGGACGAGTTTCGCTCTGTGATCGAGCAGAGGTGACTTTCAGCCACCTGATCGCATGCCTCCTCAGACAGGCACTTACATAGCTCTAAACTGCGCGTGACGGAACTTCAGCATGCCTGACAGCTAGACATGAATTCGTCGCAACGCAGAAAATTACAGAGGATACGAAGCAGGGCTGGTTCATCACCAAGCCCGCCCAGGGGGGCACTCAGCAGAAGTTCCTCCAGAAGCCCATCAAGGAGAGGCTCCCCGGAGAGGCCAATTGAGACAGTGGCAGGGGCATACCCAGATGAGATGCTACAGCTGATGCAGAAGTTCCCAGGGCATGAGCCAGAGGAAATCCTTGAGCTCCTGGCGGTGCGGCTGCAGGCGCCCTCACGCTGATCTGGTCCACATGAGACACTGGCAGTTGCTAACTTCCAGCGTTTTTTGCCCTGCAGGACCCAAGTTACTGTCAGGCATACGGTTTTGGTTCAGCTGAGGGTAAGGATGGGCAACTACAGGCAGAGGATTCTGAGGAGGAGTACGAGGATGAGCTTCACGCGTCGCGAATATCACAGATCTCCAGGAATGAGGACCTCTTCAGGTTCCGATGGACCAATCAGGCTGCAGAACGATGGGGTCACCAGAGGGTATGACCCCCCTCCCCCCCCCCCCCCCTCCCCCCGCTCCAATCCCCCTTTTCTGCACCCCACCTCCTGTATATCAACATGGTCCAACGCATGTACCTGCAAACCCATAGTGGGGACGTTACGGGCTCATGTATATGCTGCACGCTGGCGGCGACTGACCGGCATGATTGACGCTGGGGGCTTGCTTAATCAGCATCTGCCAGGCGCCAATCAGGCAATCACTGCGGTATGGGGTGCATGCTGCATTCAGTCGTGGCTGTGTAGCTTCTAGGCAAGTCTGAACCACTTACTGGTTGGCTGATGTGGTCAATGTGCAGGGGATCCGCTTCACAGGTGCGCAGATCCAGGCGCTGGAGCGTGCTGAGCAGCAGACACGGGAGCGGATGTGCCTTGGGGTCCGAAAGCAACAGTTCGTCAACGGCATCCAGGATGCAGATGCGCATGAGTCAGTGCCAGATCAACCAAGCTTTGGAATACCAAGCAGCCGCGGCTCAGCGCGGTTGCATTCCAGAAATAACTCTGTATTTGGGAGTGACCTGGGCTCTCGGCCTCCCTCAGCTCTGCCAGAGGCGGGGCCTTATCGCCAGGCTCCTAGTCAGAGCAGCCCAGGCAACCTAGGAGTCATGAGCACTAGCCACAGATCAGTGACAATGTCTACAGTAGATGAATCGCCTCGGGCACGGATCCAGGTGCATACCCCCCCCCCCGCCCCCCCCGCCCCATACACACATATTCCCTGGCTGACACTCCACCTTCCGGGAATGTTTTAAGTTTTGATATCGCCCTACGGCAGCCTACAAGTATGACTGTAGGCACAAGTGCGCAACGTCTATAATGTCCTCCGTGCCGTTGGTGACTGCAGGGATTGGTGTCACACCGCGGCATGACTACTGTCGGAAAGTCGCTCCGGCAGATGAAGTCCTTGGTTGCGGAACCTGAGGAGGAAGACCTTCCCAGCGCGTCGCCCTTCCACTCTGGCGCCGCCGGCCTGCCTGCGCGGTTCAACCCGCAACACTCCAACCGCGTAATGCCAAAGACAATGCTCACAACAGAGCACCTGCTGGAAGAGCTGTCCATGGAGGAGGTTATCACCGACGTGCGGCCTGTGACTCTTGCTTATGAGGAGGCCCAAGAGAAGCAGCACGTTCGCGCCATGGCAACGGCTGCAGCCATTACGGTGGGAAAGCTCAAGAACAAGCGGCGCACCTTGAACAAGCCGACGGACACAGTACCGTCGCTCCCCCTTGACAACGTGTCGAAACCAAAGGAGGCAAATGCCAACAAGGGACTTGTACTCTCACATAGGTGAGTTCCATGTCAGCTCTTGCTGTTCTGTTCACTGTAAGCTTGGGTGCTTGTCCACACTTGTACATGATCATGGGACCCATGCCGGCGCATGCATACAATTATGAACATGCTGGCTGGCATCGTGTGAGGGTGAAGCCCGGCTCACCGGCCCCGGCGCTACCTTCTTCTCCCTGTCACTCTGCCCACCCCTGCCTCCCAGGTGCCTTGGCAGCGAGTACATGCCTGCCATCGTAGGCTGCGTGCGCGGCTGCTCCTTTCTCTCTGCCATACGCATTGACAGCAACAACTTTGACGATGTTGCACTTGGCGCTCTGCTCATCACGCTGCGCGACCTCAAGGTATAAAAATCAGCCAACACAGTGCAACCAGGGTGCCTGCGGTTTTGCCCTGCCTATCCTGACAGGCATGATGAGGGCGGTGGGCGGTGGGGGGGGGGGGGGGGGGGGGGCAAACTAACAGGAACATGATGCAGGGCTCACGTGTCAAGGAGTTGGACATCTCGAACAACAAGCGCCTGACATGGCAGGCAGCCAAGCCGCTGGCATCGCTGCTCTCTGATAGCCAGGCGCACACCCAGCTACACACTCTCACGGTGCGAGCGCTCCCTCTTGGGGCTTCTCCTCGTCGCCCATTCCCCCTCAAGGGAAGAGAGACCATGGTGCCCATCATTCAGTGCCAGTACCCTCAATGCATTAGCCCACTCAATCACGCGTACGCGCCATGTCTGTGGTGCATGTGTTCTTAGATAGCAGTAGTCCAAGACCGCAGCGGTGTGGCTGGAACTAGTGGCGCAGAGTACGGACAGCCGCTGGTGTGATATCTGTGCTGCTGCGTAGAAACACACTCACATGGCGCATGTCGGGGGCGCTCCTGTACAGATGGTAGGCGTGGATCTGGGCAATAAGGGCGTGGAGATTTTGGGACCAGCTGTGGCCAAGTCACACGAGCTCAAGTCTCTCGATATGCGGCGCTGTTCCATTGGGGACATTGGTGCAGTGAAGCTCTCCTCCATGCTGCATGAGAACACTGACCTGGAGGTGACCCGCGCCAACCCACCAAGCCACCCTCCCTTCCACCTATCAGCACTTCCAGCATCACTAGCTCAAGGCAGATTGTGCCCGGTGACTGGCAACCTCGTTTATCATCAAGAATGGTACCATCTGTGGGAATGACATTAGGGTCATGGCATGATGGGCATTCCGGCTCGCTGTCCTTTCCCCTTCTGCCAATGAATGAGCGTTCCCCACCGTTCTGGGATGCAGACGCTGCGCCTTGCATGGAATAACATTCGCGCCAAGGGTGGCAAGGCGCTGGCAGAGATGCTGCGCCAGCACCCAACGCTTGTGGGGCTAGACCTCAGCCACAATGCGCTTGGCGATGTCGGGGGCTCATATATTGCGCACAGCCTTGTGCTCCACCGCACTGTGGAATGGGTGGATCTCAGCTGCAACCACCTCCAGGTTGGACGTTATCTCATACATCCCATGCCTACCCTGACTCCCAACCATAACGCTGCCATGTCTGTGGGGTTACCTCGGGGTGGGTGGGTGGGGTGGGTAAGCGGCCCTGATGAGCGTGTATGGTCTGGTTGCAGGTGGGCTCGTGTATGGCGCTGAGCGAGGTGGTCCGTGGTCGGATGGACTGCCTCCGGCAAGGGGGGGGAGGCAAGGGGGCTTCTGCCTCCGACGAGAAGGCCCCCGTTCCGCTGCGTACGCTCACGATTGACGGAAACGAGATAGGCTTCTTGGGCGGCTACTGGCTGCTACGGGGTCTGGCATCGGCTATGTCCCAGGTGCGGATTCCCAGGCCGTGAGAGGGATAGCCGTGGCCTCTAACGTTGCGCGGAACATCACTGCGTAAATGTTTCCGAAGCAATGAACGACCGAACAACCACACCATCAAGTAGTTCCGCCAAGATAGAAAGGAGAGAGCGGAATGGAGGCTGGCATTTCCGGGGGGCCCGCTGGCAGCTACTGACCCCCTTTGATTCGCGGCTGCAGAGCGACAGCGGCAATGCGGACAGTGGCGGCGGCAGCGGCGATGCTTTCTCCACCTGCACCATCACGATGAACAAGTGTAGCCTGTTCAAGTCCAACAAGCTAGACCGTGGCCCCGGCAAGTCCCTGGCGGTGAGGCCCCTGGCCCGGATCCAACCCCTGCATCTCTCTGCTTTGAACCCAGCCAGAATATGTTTGCTATGAGTTTTCTTCGCCAGCCACAGCAATGCCTTTTATTGTATACACATGATGCGCCTCCAACCCTGCACAGCTTGGAGATGGAAGCAGTGCCCATGCTCTGGTGGATTAGTGTAGTCACTCCAGATCATATTTATATCATCTCTGCATGGGTGTTGCCTTGTTCGTTGGTATGCCTCGCACCAGGCAAGGATTCAGCACGATGATGCATGCTGCATTGCCCCCCCCCCTGTACTCTTTCCCATCTTGGTGCTCCAACCGGTGCTGCGCAGGACACGCGCATGACAATGGCGGGAGCCGCCGAGCTCGACATGCCTGTGGAGGTGAAAAAGAAGCCAAAGGGCAAGGCAGGCGGCGGCAAGAAGGACAAGGCGGCAGGCCTGAAGGCGCCGCGCCTTTACGCCAAGGTGACGTCTGCTCCTGAACGCGGGCGTCTCAGGCGTGCTGGCATATTGTGTGACATGATAGAAGAACTAAAGGTGTTAACTGTGTCATGCTGTGTGGCTTATTTCCGCTGTTCCGCAGGACGCGCGCAAGCTGTATCAAACCAAAGAGATGAAAGAATGGGTGTGCAGCGACGCGGAGCACTTCAACCCCCTGTTCCCTCAGGTCCGGCCCAATGCGGAGCTCGTGCTGCCCCCTCCTCAGAACATGACGTTGTCATGCTGACCGGCGCGTGCATGAATTCCCCGCATGCGCAGCCTCTGCACATCTGGATGACGCTGAATTGCACAATTACTAAGCACGGCTTGACCGCCTCCCGCAGATCTCATACGACCTGGACATGGACGTGCCCTCCAACTTTCAGGTGAACGCCACTCCGCCCAGATCAGAGCAGCTCGTGGTCGAATGACTCTGATAAAAAAGCGACTCTCAACACATTCCATAAACACAACTGCCAAAAGACTTTCTAGCAAAGTGAGCTGGCTACATGCACGTTGTGTTCACAGGTGTGGAAGGAGTTGTACCGTTTCTCCATGGAGCGCGAAGAGCTGTCCCTCAAGGTGCCCCCAATCTCCCCCCCCCCCCCCCCCCCCCATCCCGGCCACACCCAACTCACCACCTCTGCTCGAGACCACAGCGCAAGGATAGCGCGACACTCGCTGTGCCAGCTCACACGGCCGCTGGGTTTGCTGGTGCTTGCAGAATGTCAAACTCAACGGGAAGAAGGTGAAAGAGGAGGACTACGCGCACTATGCGGGGCTCACCTCCACCGGCATCACCGGCCGCATGACGCTGAATGCGGTGGCCCCGCTTGTCATTCCGGAGGAGGACACAGTGGTGCGCTCCCCACGATTCTGCGAGCATCCCAGTGTCGCGCCATAGCGCGTGCCTTTCCTCCGCTGGGGCCAGCTGCCTCTGTCCGAGGCGTCACTGCGATATCACCCGCCACCCATTCCCCCCCCCCACTATCCCACAACTGGAGGCCCCCGACATTTCAGCTGAGACTCACTTGGTCAGGCTGGAGGCGTGACGGCTTACATGGTATGCCTCCTTGCTGCAGGTGGCGCCTCAAGTGGTGGTCGACTTCTGCCTAAACCACATGAAGGAGCCCGGCACGATGGATGGCGCGGAGACGCCCTGGATGCTGGCCCTTGTGCGCTTGCTGACCAGCATGTTCTGGTTCTCCTCTGCCCAGGCGTACCAGCTGCTGCAGAAGTTTCCCAAAGGTACGTGGCTGCCCATGAATACCTCCGCTGCTGGCAGACCCCACCCCTACCCTCAGGCAGCGGTAAACATTCTTTTCCTAAGGGCAACGCAGCAGCATGGTAACCAAGTTACTATCAGTGATGCAGACATGGCGTTGTTATAGGGTGTTTTAGGGTTTCATCCTTATTCCATATGCCCCAGATTGGCAGCAGTCGCAACTGCACCGCGTACATGCTGCGTATGCACATGGCGCCAGCTGGTCAATGAACAATCAGATATCTTCGGGAATGGCACATGATGTCGCTGGATACCGGTACCGCAGGGGCTGAAATGCCACCCCACCCTGACCCCACCCCCGCTTCTGCTACTAGGCACAAGCGAGAGCTGCTCTGCAGCGCTGCTTCTCTTCGGGCGCTGCGTCGACCCGCTTAACTTTGACCCGGTGGCGCACGCCCTGGACGAGGACAACCTCCAGCTGTTCTGGTCCAAGGCCGGCCTGCTGTACCACATCGACCCGCGCAACCTCACGGGCCGCTACTACCTCAAGCTTGAGCACCCCTTTGAGTACATCATGGCGCTGCGCCTGCGTGACGCGAGCATTCGGGAGGTACACGCCTGCCGCCCACTGCACCTTGCATCCCTGTCCGCCACCGCACTCTATACAGCAGCAGGGAGTCGGCCTGTGCCAAGCACATCCTGGCAATCCGAGTTTAGTTTTCTGTGTCATGATAGTGCATTTTCACGGAATGTCTTATTTGATACGTTTCAAGTAATGATATGCATCAGAGCATGGCGCAACGTTTTCAAGAGCCGGTGGAATGGTGGAATACTGTGTTTGCGAGCCATTTAATGCTTATTGCTCATCCACCTAGGAACACAGCGCTTATAGAGGCCAAATGCCATAACCCATTCGCCGAATGCCTCTGCCACCAGCTGTGGTAGTACCAATTTCGTGGTGGTGCGGTGCAGGGCGAGTACGACAAGCACCCCTTCCTTGTGAACTGGCGGAACGTGACGCTCAACGGGCGACCCCTCGCGTTTGCGGCGCCGATGGCCCTGGACAGCCTCATCCTCCCAAAGACCGGTGACTCCCCCCCCCTTGTCAATCCTCATGTTGAATCTCCATCTCATCCGCGCTGCTGCTCCAGGATGGTCTCCATCTCTAGATCACCGCTCCACGTGGCAGGGAATTGAGCGTGCCAAACATGGCATCATATGTGGGGTGGGACATGGCATTGCGGGTTGGCTGAGCTTGGCGCATGCGACTACAGGGATTCTGCATCTGGACTACATTTCGCAGGCCCAGGAGCCCGAGGAAGAGCCCGCAACTGACCTAGTGTTTGGCCGCCTCTTCAGTGAGGTGCGCGCCTCCCCGGGATCCCCGGCTCGGTTGCCAAAATCACTTGTTACTGCGTGCCCCTGTTTCATCCAAGCCATGCTCAACATGCAATACTCGTGTGCTCCGGCTTTGCGCAGCTCCAGCGGGTGTACAACAAGTACAACAAGGACTTCTACCGCGCGGTGGTGGATGGTGCAAGGCAGCCCACGCTGAAGCAGGCCCCCAGCCGGTATGTCAAGGCGCCCCTGGAGCCAACCCTGCCGCCCGCGGAGGAGAAAAAAGAGGACCCGGCGCTGACGCCATTCAAGAAGCCTGGCAGACTGAAGGTGCGCGTCCCGCACCGTGCGCCCGCCCCTTTCTCATCCCTCGTTGGCTCCTGCCCGGTCGGCATGCGGCTGTGCTGACGCGGTGCTATGCCCTCCTTGCGACAGCTTGCCTTCAACTCTGCTTTGAAGGAAGATTCCAAGTCGCACATGGCCAGCATGCTCACGCGCTCGCAGACCAAGGCGTACGGCGGCCTCACGCAGGCGTGGTGGCACAAGATCCCCAACGTGCAGCTGATGCCGCTGCTGCAGGCGCTGCTGCCAGTCCAGCGGTGCGCCCCGCCCGCCCGGGCCACCATCTCCCTCGATCCCCCGGTTGACTGACGCCATTTTGAAGCGCACAGCCGCAATCCCCACTGCATGCGGTGGAGACGTGCTGTATTGACGATGGCGACACCTTCTGGGCAATCACAGGGCAAAGTACCCAATACCTAGCCACCGCGATGAGCCCCCTAATTCCGCGAGGACGCCACGGGGGGACTTCACACAGAAGCGGCTACCCATGAATACCGTGCCCGTGCCCGCACGTGATACTCTGGAGGTAAGCCCCCCCTCCCCCCCGCCCCCATTCCTCACCAGTCAATGTTGAGCTCGGGAGTCAAATGAGAGTCATGAGGGAGTACTTGCTGTGTACCGGCTGCTGGCATACACGTCACCAGCCAGCGCTCCCCATGGGAAGTCTGAACGCAGTGCGATGTCGCGCTGTTTCTGCGCCAGGGCATGCCACTAGCCGGGGAGTTGAGGACGGACAGCCAGTCCGGGCTTCCACCGGGCTCAAGCAAGGCCAAGGCGCTCAAGGCGGCGGCCGCGGCTGTGGCGGACGACACGGTTGCCAGTGCGGAGTTTGCCGACAGCGAGCGCCTGGTAGCGTTTTATGTGATGAGCTGCCCGACGGAGCAGGACCTCAAGATCCTGCTGGTTTCCATGTCCAACGTGCGGCGCAAGCGCGTGATGCAGCTGCTGGCGCGCCTGCCCGGCGGCGTCGAGGTGTGCGCGGCGATACTGGAGGCGATGCCCAGCAGCCTGGCCACGCGGCACATGGTGGAGCTGCTGGACTACCCGGAGCTGCTGCTGCCTAAGGAGCTGCACGAGCAGGTCATGAAGGCGATGCACCCGGAGGCGCTGGGGGAGGTGGATCAGGTGAACCTCCTTCCCCACCCCCCCTCTCCCTCGCACGCTTCACGCTGCAGGTAGGATATGCCTCCTGGCAAGCCCGGTGCCATGAAACCCCAGGAATGGATGCACATGGACGTGCCGCAGTTTGTGTGATCTGGCGCTAGGTTCTGACAGCGCCCCCGTCGCCCTCCTCCCCCGCGCACGGCCCCGCCGCAGATATCCCGCGGCATCGAGGCGTGCTGCAGCAAGCGCCTGGAGCGCGTGCGGCGCGCCGTGCTGCGATGGTCCCACAAGCACTGCCTCAAGTGCGCGCAGCTCAGCAAGCTGCTAGAGTGAGCGCACGCCGCCCGGTCACCCCCCCCCTCCCGCCAATGCCTGATAGAGCTGATCCCATCGCTCCGGAGTATCTGCTCACGTGTGCCTCCCTGCTCCACCCTGCTCAGGAAACTCACCTACCAGCGCGACCGTCTCAACGCGCTAACAGCGCTCTGGACGTCCGTGACAGACCGCAGCGAGTTTGTGCCCACTGTTGTCGCCAAACTCTCGGCTGAGGAGGTGCGGCAAGCTTGTAAACAATCCAGACCCTTCCCCCCGCCCCTTCCTCCACCCCAAAGCAAACCGCATCCCACCCTCGCTCACATTGAGAGCGTAAGTGGCAAGGGCATGCAGCCCGCTTCTCACCTATCTTTTCACCCTGTCTGACGGGGCCCCTTCCGATGCCCCCCGGCCGCTGTGTCCCGCAGCAAGTCATGGTGTACCAGCGGCTGGGGTACTACAAGCTCATGACGCTCACGCCGCGGCCGTACGGAATCCACTTCCGCCTGCAGCTCAAGACGCAGGAGGGGCGCGAGACAGCGATGCGGCTCTGCTACCTCGCCACGTCCATCTACAAGGTGCGGCCCCGCCCGCCAACAGCGCACCGCCCATCTCGACATTGGGATGCGGCCATCGCTGCACAGCCCGCAAAACAGGGCACTCGTAGCACATCCCCGCATCAATGTGGTAGTCAGGGCCGTCTCACTGCGTAGTAATTGAAATGCGAAGTGTGCACTTGTCGGCATGCCCGCCTTTCCACAGACTGCTTGCATCGATATTGATGATTTGACTCGTATTGCGCCGTAGTGCCAATGCGATGCGTTGCGGTTCCGTTTCTCACTGTATGGGCGCGCGTCTTCCGTCCCGGTTGGCTGTGCAGGCGCGTCAAAAGGCGGCGGAGAGCGGGAAGAAGTTGACCAATCTGCTGCTCAATTTCTACGGTGACGGGCGCAACCTCATTCTCACGGAGGACGACAAGCTGTGGGGCATGGTGGAGAAGTACCAGATCCTGGAGTTTGACGTCGACGCAGCGCCGGCAAACGCAAAGGACGCCAACCTGAAGAAGGCAATCACCGCCGTGAGCTTCATCCAGCGCAAGTGGCGCGCCACGCTGGCGACAAGGCGGTGGCGCATCGCGTTTACGGCCATCAAGATCTCGCGCCACCTGTCCCCCAGGGTGGACGGCAAGGAGGAGGCTCCGGCGGCGGAGTTCACCTTCACGGCGCAGAGCCGCAAGAAGCTGTGGACGTACCTGCACGAGGCGGTGATGCCGGCGGCCATCGAGCAGCAGATCTCGGACCTGGAGAACCTGGAGGCGGTGGCGCACATCAAGCATGCCCTGGGGAAGAAGTGAGGGGGCCCGGCGCCTCTCGGCGCCCTGCCCATCCTGCAACATGCACCGCGGGTATTTGCTGCTTTGGAGCCTTGACCTGCGGCCCTCAGCAAGCGACGATGTGCTTGGCGGAGGTTCACCCGCAGAGTCAGGGGCGAAAGCCACGGAACGCCATGTGCGCTATATATCACTAACAGATTGTTTCTCCGCTGGCTCTATATCGCAATGGTTGGGTCTAAACGTGTCCGAAGCACCCATATGCGGCCTGTACCAAGCCAGCTGACTGCAACAACCATACACACATTTTATTATACATTCATAGAACTATGCATACTGCATAGTTGCATCCCATCTGTCGAGTAATGCCGCGGAGGGACCTACCGTGCAGTCATGGCGCCTATCTGGACGTGTGACAGCATGTAAGCAAATTACGTTCTGACATAGCGCGCAGTGCTTTCTGTTGTGACACCCCGGGGAAGGGGGGGGGGGGGGGTGCCCTTCGATGATCGATGAACGAGAAGCAGACCGCGACGACTACGTGCATCACTCAGCTGTAAGGGATAGTGGTGCTACTCAGGGTAGACAGAGAATTACACGTATGTATAATGTCGTTACCAACACGTATGTTATCATGTTTTTGATATAAATTTCATAGTATGCACGGTATCGGCGTGGGCTCCGCAAGCGATTATCTTCTGCTGATGCTGAATGGCGAGACAGCACATACACGCAAGAAATTGAATTGTGGGGATGTCGTGATGATGACGTGACATCTGATTATGATGATACGTGAGTCCCACGGCTTAAGCGACGGCGGCAATATGTAGCATGCTGCTCCTTCTGCGGCTGCGGCGCATCGAGTCGCATTGAGTCGCATTGATGACATGGACACTTGCCTTGTAGTCAGTGGGTTATTTTTTGTATAACGGCGCATTTATCGGCAAACATTATCGTACCATCTTGAAGCCACATTTCCAAAACCAAGTGCGCTGGCTCGTGCGATAATCCAGCGAAGCGTCGATTTTTATGCGGTGAGCTTTATTGCCGTACGGGTACCCGTATTGTGCAGCGGATCGGGCCTATAGGTGCATGACTAAAGCGCTTATCTGCTGGCATGTACGACGAAATACCATAATCCACCCACCCGCCCGCCCGCCCGCCTTAATTACACAGCCGTCCGATTACGATCTCACGGCTGGGAGGCTATGAGTACTGGTTCTCGCTACTCGCTGCTGGTAATGAAAAAACAACTCCGGTACTTCAAAGCGCTGGCAATGCGAACGCTCGCTGCTGGTGTGAATTACAAAAAGGCAGTTCCCCAGAATTAGAAAATCAACACAGCAAGCCGCCTAAAAGCGGCCCGCATCCCGCACAAGGCGGGATGGATGAGTGATGCGCGCACGGTTCAGAGTCCGGGCCACTCGTGCACGTGTGTGTGTGGGTGATCCTCGGACGTGCTGTGCAGCTTCAGCAACGGGATGGCAGACTGACGAATCTGCGCCGTCTGATGAGGCAGCGGGCGCGCTCTCGAGCGGCCACCAAGCTCATGACCCCGAGGAAATCTCTTGCGAGCAAGGCCTCCTGGTGAGCCCGGGTGATGCACCGAGTGCTCCGCGATGAGAGGGCACCCCGATCCGCAGCCAAGCATGCGATACCACGCACTGTGCGGCGCACCCCCTTTCTCACCTCACCCACTGTGCCGAAGACCATGCCCGTGTACTCCGACATATCCAGGATGTCTCGAAGAGGACCCTTCTGTCCGGGCTCCGTGTTGTGCCACGCCGCATCCCGCGCAGCCGACCCCCGTTGTATGTCGCCCAACATGGAGCGCTCAAACCGATCCACAGCCGTGGCCCGGGGCACTGCAGTGTACTTGGCCCCGTACCGCATAGTCTTGAACTCCAGCATCGTGGACTTCAAGCTCCGGGGATCATAACTCCCGGTCACGACGTTGAACGCCGGAAGGGAGAGCTCTGCGTCCGGCACTAGGTCCTTGACTTCATCCCTGGGTACGGTGTTACCGAGAGGCACTGCCTATTGGAACAAGTCATCCACCTCCCGCCGTACCGCGATACCTAGATCGTGAACACAGTGAACAGAGCTCGCTGCTGGTACTGGTACTCGTTACTCGCTGCTGGTACTGCTGCTGGTACTGTTGGTACTGGTGTGAATTACAAAAGGGCAGTAACAAATCCACCCACTGCTGGTACTGGTTTGGATTACAAAAGCGTAAGCAACAAGAGACTACTGCCGCGTAGTACAACGTTACGGGCAACTTCAATAAAGCTGCCTGAAGCCCACGCGAGAATGAGCACCGCCTCCGTCTTCATTTCTTGAGTCTTGTGGAGTTGGCGGTGCGACCCACACCGCTGTGCGCAGACGCGCATGCGGAGTCATCACCGTGAAGTGCGGACCGACGGGCGAAGATAGGTGTTGTGAAGCTGCCTCGGACGATGCAGCGGGTGACTCGGGGATGCGCGCCGGCGGTGGTGTGTCTGCGGGGATGGGGAGGGGAGCGGGTGTGGTTGGGGAAAGGGGGGCGGAAGGGTGCGGCTTGGACCATGGCGGGCGGCGCGCATGCGGAGTCATCACCGTGAAGTGCGGACCGACGGGCGAAGATAGGTGCTGTGAAGCTGCCTCGGACGATGCAGCGGGTGACTCGGGGATGCGCGCCGGCGGTGGTGTGTCTGCGGGGATGGGGAGGGGAGCGGGTGTGGTTGGGGAAAGGGGGGCGGAAGGGTGCGGCTTGGGCCATGGCGGGCGGCGCGCATGCGGAGTCATCACCGTGAAGTGCGGACCGACGGGCGAAGATAGGTGCTGTGAAGCTGCCTCGGACGGTGCCGCGGGTGACTCGGGGATGCGCGCCGGCGGTGGTGTGGCTGCGGGGATGGGGAGGGGAGCGGGTGTGGTTGGGGAACTGGTACTGGTACCGGTACTGGTACCAGTACTCGCTACTCACTGCCGGTAATGAAAAAAAACTCTGATACCTCAAAGCGCTGGCAATGCAAACGCTCGCTGCTAGTACTCCAAAGCGCTGGCAATGCAATTGATGGAACTGTGGGCCAGTGATATAGAACCCGTTCTTTTGAAATTTTCTGAAAAATCGACGCATCGCTGATTCTGTCAACTGTCAAGTTACTTCATATACATTGTATATATACTCTTGCCCCGCAGCCTGGGTGCCCCATCGGCCCACGGGGTCTCTGCGCTCGCGGCCGTCGGATTTCTTGCTGGTTTAGGTGGGGTGGCCCGGCGTGCGATTACGTGACCGATTTCGCGTGCATCCTCCGCGACAGTTCTCCAAGTGTCCGCGTGTCCTCCGCGACCCCCACTTGGGGCAACAACCCCGCTGACGCACCCCGGGGATCGCGGCGACAGAGGCGGAGCAGAGCAAGCTGGCGGCTGATCGGGCGTCTTCCGCGCCGGTGCAAGGTGTCCATCGGTATTACCCTTTTGTGGTTGAGGACCGCGGCCGCTTGGAGAACTCAGCTTTGGCAGTTACCTACATCTTCGGGATTCTTCGCGGTGTTGTTTGCCGTACGCACCTTCCCTGGCGCTTCGTGCCCCCGACTTCGTGCTTCCTTCGTGGTCAGTCTGTGAAAGCTCTTCGGAACTTTGTCGCCAGCCAGTATGCTGAGTTCCGCCATCACTTGTCGGACGCGCCCACGGTTGGGGTTGCTACAACTACGGGTATGTGCTTGCGCGGATAATACCTTGAGGGGCATTCTCTCTGCCGGTGTGCAAACAACCAAGTCTGTCTGCTGCGTGTGCTCGTGCTCATTCAACATCCTCTTCTGCTGCTGCTTCCACCTCGCAGTCGCTGTAGTGGGCGTTTCCTAGTGCATTTTCGGGTGATGTCCTGATCGCCTTTTCCAGCTACTGTCCTAGGCCACGTAGATATGATTATATAATCCTTAGTACAGGTACGGGTACCAGGCAGGCCGCCTTAAATATAGAATCGGCAGCTTGCGCTGGCCGTGCTGATGTTTTAGTAAGGATTACTGCTTTTAGCGACTAGTGCTGGTGGATTTGTTACGCCTGGCTCTTTTGTAATTCACACCAGTACCTAAGTCCTGTAGAAGCCGCACCTACAGTAGACGCGGCGGCGGGCGCGCTGGATGCTGCTTGCACATGTAGTCTGCTCGCGCGGCAGGATCGTCGCGGGCTCGTCACGGGCTGTGCAGCAGGATGACCCGCGCCGCCAGCGCTTCCGACATCAGGGGCATCGCCCGGGGCCATCGTCCGACGGGATCTATCCATTACCTGCCAACAGGACCCTTTCCACGACGTCGCTCACCCGCCTCGCTCTCCTAGATCCATACTCTCCTCTCTCAGAACTCGCTTCACAATGCAGGCACTTAGCAGCAGCAGCGTAGGCCGCGCCACGCTGCTCCGCCGCGGCGGCGGCCGCAGCCGGCGCAGCAATCGCGGCGGCGCCGCGCGCCTCCGTCTCCCTGCCGTCCAAGGTGCGCCCGCGCCACCGTCACCGCCACGGCCATCGCCGGCCCTCTCCTGACCGCTAGCTTCATGTTGCCTCCGGTCCAACATGTCCCTCCACCCCCTTCCCACTCCCCCGCGCCATGTCGGTGCCCACCGCTGAGCTCCCGACCCCGAGTGTGCCGTGCATTGGCCACCCGATCGAAACATCCGGAAGCTTCCAGCCCCCCCCCCCCCCCCCCCCCCCCACCCCCGCCGGCCCGGCCCCCCCGCCCGGCGTCGCGTCCCTCAGCGCCATCACTGTCCTCCACCATGATAGCTTACTCTTCCGCATGCTCCCTCTTCGACCGCCGACCTCGCTCGATGGCGGCAGCAACGCGGGCAGCACCCCGCCCCACCTCAGCGTCGCGAATGGGCGCCGGCGAACTTACGAGCGCCCCCCCCCCCCCCCCCTACTCTTTTCTGAGGCGGCGTACTTTCCCATCCATGCTATGAAAGGACACACACTGTCTATCCTGCCTCAAAGCGTCGAAACGGCAGGCCAGTCTATTTTAGGATCATACAGGATAGGAAAAATGGGCCCCTCAAAGGGGGGATGTTGATAGATAGCACTCCAGAGTCTGAAGCTCTGGCCTGCTGATGCGTGTGCCCCCCCACCCCCGCTGCTTCGCCCCTCCTCCTCGCGATCCAATGTCGCCACCTTTAGCCGCTGCTGACACGAAGTCGCCTGCCCCCCCTTTGCTGGCGCAGTTTTCGACGGTGACGCCGGTGGGCGACCGGCTGTACGTGAAGCTGGGCGCGGAGGAGCAGGCGTCCGCAGGCGGCATCCTGCTGCCCTCGAGCGCGGTGAGCCGGTCAAACGAGGGGCAGGTGGTGAGCGTGGGCAAGGACGTCACGCTGGCTGTGGGCGATCAGGTCATGTACGCCAAGTACTCTGGCACGGAGATAACCTCCGGGGAGGAGGACTTTGTGCTGCTCAAGCAGGACGATGTCATCGGCGTCATGCCCTCCGCCAACGTAGCCGACCTCAAGCCCACCGGGCGACAAGGTGGCTGCTGCGGATCATCAAGCCCGCGCAGGAGAGCAAGGGTGGCATCATGCTGGGCAGCAACACGGAGATGCCCTCCATCGGCAAGGTGCCTCATCCCCCCCCACACACACACCACCTCTCCCCCGGCCTTCTTCTGCAGCTGCCGCCTCTCTGTTACCGCTGCCAGGCACACATGCCTCACATCAGAATGCCTCCGGCGAAACTTTTGCGGCATTTCACGATGTATCATTCCCAAGATGCTTACACTGCAGATCTTAGCGGTCCAAGCCATTCCCCTTAGGAAATCATTTTTACGCAGTTTCTATACAAATATGATACATCACACCGAGTTCCCACAGTGACGACGTGCTGCTAGAGGCGTTTCCCCATCTCACGAGATCGCTGAGTGGTGCGTGCTTGCCTGCCAGGTCCTTGCGGTTGGCCCCGGAACCCCGGAGGTGCCCATGACGTCGAAGGTTGGTGACGAGGTGCTGTACTCCAGATACGCCGGCATGGAGCTGGAGGTGCGCTGGGCCCTGACCAGCAAACCCCCATGGGGTGCGGGTTACTGCGGAGAGAGGCAGGGGGGGGGGGGGGGGGGCATAGAAAATCTTGTCGTGCTAACGTTTTT